>ML097749.1:0-39724 GCA_003697995.1 Taxidea taxus jeffersonii
TTTCTCATTTTGGTGTTTGAGTTTCCTCTCTCTCTCTCTCTCTTTTTTTTTTTTTTCTTAGTTAACGTAGTCAAAACATTGTCTTTTTTTTAAATCTGGTCATTATTTTCAATGTTATGTTATTATTTATTCTGAGCTATATTTTATTTTTTCTACTTTTTGTTTGTTATTTACTTCCTCTACTAAATTTCATTTAAGTCTCTTCCTTTTCTTGTTCTTCATGGTGTGATGTTAAGTTCTTTATTTGAACTTTTTCTTTTAATATAAGAACTCATTTTATAAATTTCACTCTACTCTCTGCTTTTTTAAAAATATTTTATTCATTTGACAGAGAGAGATCACAAGTAGGCAGAGAGGCAGGCAGAGAGAGAGGGGGAAGCTGGCTCCCTGTCAAGCAGAGAGCCCGATGTGGGACTCGATCCCAGGACCCTGAGATCATGACCCAAGCTGAAGGCAGAGGCTTAACCCACTGAGCCACCCAGGTGCCCCTCTGCTATCTGCTTTTGCTGCCTCCCCTAGGTTTTGGAATATGTGCTTTTGTTTTGAGACATATACTTTTTAAAAGATTTCATTTAATTATTTGACACAGAGAGAGAGACAGCAAGAGAGGAAACACAAGCAGAGGGAATGGGAGAGGGAGAAGCAGGCTTTCCATTGAGCAGGGAACCCAGTGAGGGTCTTGATCCCAGGACCCTGGGATCATAACCTGAGCTGATGGCAGACACTTAATGACTGAACCACCCAGTTGTCACGAGACATATTTTTATTTGCAATTTTATTTATTAATTGGTGCATTCCTTGTGTGGTAATGTGTTGTTTAATATTTGCATATTGAATATTTACCTTGTAGATTTTCCAGTCTTTGTTTTATTGTTCATATTTATTTTTGTACCATTGTGATTACAAAATATACTTGATATCATTTTAGTTCCTCTTAAATTTAAAATATTTGTTATTTCCCTTTTTTGTTATTTAACCAGGGAATTCTTCTATGTGTACTGAAGAAAATGTGTATGCTATTTTTCTTGTTTTTTTTTTTATTTAATTTAATTTTTTCAGTGTTCCAAGATTCATTGTTTATGCACCACACCCAGTGCTTCATGCAATATGTGCCTTCCTTAATACCCACCACCAGGCTCACCCAACCCCCCAACACCCTCTCTTCCAAAACCCTCAGTTTGTTTCTCAGAGTCCACAGTCTCTCATGGTTCTTGGATGTAATGTTTTATATATACCTTTAAAACCATGTATTCTGAAGTATGCTTCAAGTAAAAAAAAAATGTGCCTGTTGAAAAATGTAGCATTTAACTGAGGGTACTCATATAAAATAAAGCATATCAGAAAAGGACTTAAGGTGGTAGCCTAGTAGGGAGAAAATATTTTTGCCTTGTCCCTTGAACACAGCCAGGTAAATATCAAGAAACACTCTAATTAATCTGAAGACTGAGAGAACAAACTGCACATCTTGAGGGAGAAAAACAGCTACATTATAGAAAGTAGGAGCTGTGGAGAATTGATTGTGGGGGAGAAAAGATTTACAGGTGCTGCAGAGGGGAGCCCTGATCATGGAAAGAGGAGTGAGAGGGAAAGAGAGACAGAGAGAGTGACAGCAGCATGTAGGGGATTGCACAAGAAAAAAAAAATATTCCCCCAGCCATTGACTGGCAAAGGAGAGAGCCTGGCTACCATGTCTTTATAAGCGGTGGAGCTCAAAGTCTGAAGTTTTAGAAGTCTGTGCCATCACTGAGATAGTACCTGGTGGGCTTAGCAGTACTTCTGTGGGAAGCTGAGAGCATGATCCAAAGATTCTCCTGTGTCACCTGGGGAAAAAGTGTTCCCCTTCTTATAGTGCATTTAGGAGAAGTGGCATTGCCTTCCTGGGGGAAAAAGAGCTTGTAGGCACTAATGTGCTTTCCTGTACATTAGCATAGGAACATAGTAACTTGTTGAGGGAAGAAAAACTTGGTGCCAGCTTTTTTCTCTGCTTTACCATAAACTCTGAAATGCTGTGCAATCATATGACTGATTTTCTGGGACTAGTCAGCACCAGCAATAGCACAGTAAGACCCTCCCCCTCCCCCAGGGGATCATTGCAGGTCTCCAACACACCAGGTCCCTATAATTTGGAGCTTTGGGATACCTCTGTCCCCCACCCATCAGCATTGATGGTAAAGATACAACCTCAGCTAGCAATGAAGTATCCCAAGTAGAGGCTGGAGCCTTTTTCTCCAAACCCCACCCCCTGCACATGAGCAGGTTGATCTTTACTTAGGCAAGTGTGCCTGAAAGCTAGTGCAGCAGGCCCCTCTCCCAGAAGATCAGCACAAACCTTTCACATGCAACAAGTCTTCTGACTATAGGGTACTGCAAATGTTCAGGTCTTGGGGAAATATGATCTAGTTCTTTTAAAAAGAAGACCAAAACATACCTAGTTAAAACTTGCCACATAGTAGACAAGGTACAAACACTCCCTACTGAGGCAAGGAGAACCTGTGCAGAGGACTGACCAGAGGCAAGGAGCTTTCAAAATAAAATAGCAGATTTCACATGCTGAAACACTTCCAGAAGCACCAGGCAGTATAAGACCCCTTCTTAACATAGCTGTTACTCTCAGGAACAGGATCACAACATATTTTCCTAACACACACACACACACACACACACACACACACACAGCACAGTGACCTAGGTAAAATGACAAGACAGACGAATTCACCCCAAAAGAAAGAACAGAAAGAAGTCATGGCCAGGGATTTAATCAAAACATATATAAGTAAGATGCCTGAAACACATTTTAAAACAAAATCATAAACATACTAGCTGGGCTTGAGAGAAGTAGAGAAGACCCTATAGAGTCCCTTACTGCAGAAAGAAGATCTAAAACTAGTTAGTCCAAAAAAAAAAAAATACTATAAGTGAGATGCAAAACCAACTGGATGCCATGACAATGAGGATGGACAAAGCAGAGAAATGAATCAGTGATGTAGAAAATAAAATTATGGAAAATAATGAATCTAAAAAGAAGATGGAAAAAAAAGGTATTGGATCATGAGTGAAGACATAGGGAACTCTGTGACTCCATAAAGCATAGTAACATTTCTATTATAAGAGTCCCAAAGGAACAACATAGGGAAAAAGAGAAGAAGGTTTACCAGGCAAACTATAACTGAAAACTTCCCTAATCTAGGGAAGGAAAACAGACATCAAAATCCAAGAGTCACAGAGAATTCTCATCAAATTCAACAAAAGTCGGCCAACACTAAGACATATCATAGTCAAATTCACAAAATACACAGAGAAGGAAAGAATCCCCAAACAGTAAGGGACAAAAAGTCCTTAACTTACATGGGGAGACAGATCAGGTTCACAGAAATTCTGTCCACAGAAACATAGCATACAATAAGAAAGTAGCATGAAGTATTCAACGTGCTGAATGGAAAAAAAAATATGCGGCCAAGAATACTTTGTCCAGCAAGGGTATATTCATACCAGGAGAGATAAAGACTTTCCAAGACAAACAAATCTAAAGGAGTTTGTGACCACTAAATCAGCACTGCAAGAAATATTAAAGGGGACTCTCTGAGTGGGAAAGAGAAACCAAAACAAATAAAGACTAAAAGGTAACAGAGAACATCACCAGAAACACCAACTTTACAAGTAACTAAATGGTATTAAGTTCATATCTGTCAATAATTACTCTGAGTGTAAATGTACAAATGTTCCAATCAAAAGAAAGAGGGGATCAGAATGGACAAAAAATCAAGACCCATCAATATCCTGTCTACAAGAGACTCATTTTAGACAATAAAGACACATGCAAATTGAAAGTGAGGGGCTAGAGAACCATCTATCATGCTAACAAACATTAAAAGAAGCTGGAGTAGCCATACTTATATCAGACAAACTAGATTTTAAATCAGATTGTAACAAGAGGTGGGAAGGGCACTACATTATAATTAAAGTGTCTATCCATATATCATGCCTCCTTCAGAAAGGATAAATACCCAACTTTTGTATCAACATGGATGGGACTGTAGGAGATTATGCTGAGTGAAATAAGTCAAGCAGAGTGAGTCAATTATCATATGGTTTCACTTAATTGTGGAGCCTAAGGAATAACATGGAGGACATTGGGAGTTGGAGAGGAGAAGTGAGTTGGGGGGAATTAGAGGGGGACAGTGGACTTTGAGAAACAAACAGTGTTTTGGAGGGGAGCGGGTGGGGTGTTGGGTGAGCCTGGAGGTTGGTATTAAGGAGGGCATGTATTGCATGGAGCACTGGTGTGGTGCATAAACAATGAATCTTAGAAGACTGAAAAAAAAAATAAAATAAAATTTTAAAAAGTCTATCCATGAAGAAGATCTAACAATTATAAATATTTATGTGCCCAACTAGGTAGCACCAAAATATATAAATCAATTAATAACAAATAATTAATAACAAACATTGATAAAATACAATAATAAAAGGGGACTTTAACATTGCACTTACAGCAATGGACACGTGATTTAAGCAGATTAACTTAGATGTAAGAAACAGCTGTTTTAAATGACACACTGGACCAGATGGCCTTAGGAAATATATTCAGATTATTTCATCCCTAAGTAGCACAGTACACATTCTTTTCCAGTGCACATGAAACATTCTCCAGAATATATCACATACTGGGTCACAAATCAGGCTTCAACAAGTTAAAAAAGACTGAGATTATACCATGCATATTTTCAGACCACAACACTATGAAACTTGAAGTCAGCTGGTGGTGGGTATTATGGAGAGCACATATTGCATGGAGCACTGTGTGTGGTCCATAAACAATGAATTTTGGAACACTGAAAAAAAATAAATTTAAAAAAATTGGAAATACCACTTTGAAGGGTAAAATACATTCTACTAAAGAATGAATGGGTTAAGCAGGAATTAAAGAAGAATTAAAAAAAATACATGGAAGCAAATGAAAATGAAAACATGACAATTTGAAACCTTTGGGATGCATCAAAGACAGTTCTAAGGGAGAAGTATATTGCAATATAGGCCTACCTCATGAAACAAGAAAAGTCTCAAATACAACTCAACCTTACACCTCAAGGAGGTAGAAAAGGGCTAACAAATAAAACTGAAAGCTTGCAGAAGAAGGGAAATAATAAGATTAGAGCAGAAATAAATGATATAGAAACACATACACACACACACACACACACACACACACACACCCCAGTAGAACAGATTAATAGAACTAAGTGTTGGTTCTTTGAAATAACTAGTAAAGTTGATAAGCCACTAGGTAGATTTATCAATAAAAGAAAAAAAAAGAAAAAGAAAAAAAGGGCCCAAATATATAAAATTGTGAAAAAAAGAAGAGAGATCACAATCAACATCACAGAAATACAAACAATTATGAGAATATTATGACAAATTATATGCCAATATACTGGGCAAATTGGAAGAAATGGATAAATAACTAGAAACATATAAACTACAAAAATGAGACAGAGACAAATAGGAAATTTGAACAGCCTCATCACCAGCAAATAAATTAAATCAGTAATCAAAAATCTCCCAAGAAATGAAAGTCCAGGGCCAGATGGGTTCCCAAGGTAATGTTGCCATATATTTAAAGAATACCTACTCTTCTGAAACTGTCCCCAAAAATAGAAATGGAAGGAAAACTTCCAAACTCATGCTAATGGGTCAGTATTACCTTGATCCTAAAACCAGAGAAAACCCCACTAAAAAAGAGAATTACATTCTAATATACCCAATAAACATGATGCAAAAATTCTCAAGATATGAACAAATCAAATCAAAAAGTACATTAAAAGCTTTTGATCTTGATGAAGTCCCAATATGAGGAAGTGGAGATGCAATGGGGGTGGGGGATAAGGGGGTAGGAAAAGAATAAATGAAACAAGATGGGATCAGGAGGGAGACAAACCAAAAGAGACTCTAATGTCATAAAACAAACTGAGGGGGGGTGGGGGGAAGGGTGCTGGGAGAAGGTGGTGGGGTTACATTATGGGTGTAAATAAAAATAAAAAATTAAAAAAATAAAATAATAAAGATTTTAAAAAGTTCATTAAAAGAATTATTCAGGGGAAAGGGACAAGATGACAGCAGAGTAGGGGACCTCAGTTCATCTGATCCCTCAAATTTATTTTTTTAAATATTCTTTTTTTTTTAGATTTTTATTTTATTTATTTGACAAACAGAGATCACAAGCAGGCAGAGAGGCTAGCAGAGAGTGCGGGAGAAGCAGGCTTCCTGCTGCGCAGAGAGCCCAATGCAGGGCTTGATCCCAGGACCCTGAGATCATGACCTGAGCCGAAGGCAGAGGCTTAATCCACTGAGGCACCAAGGTGCTCCTGATCCCTCGAATTTAACTGGATATCTATCAGACCATTCTAAACACACAGGAATTTAACCTGGGATATGAGAAGAAGTTTTATCTGGATCTCCACAAGCAGAAAAATGACTACTTTTTGCTAGGTAAGAGGTGCAGAATCTTGAATCTTCAGGGGAAATATCTGAAGATAAACAGAGAGGGGATGTAGTCTCCATAAGAAGGCCACCAGAAAGTGATATATAACACCGGGGTAAAAAATCAGGACCCTTGGAAATCTGCTCTAGTGAGAGGCACCCCCTTCTGAAAAGGGCACAGGAAATGAACAGGGCAGAATTCTAGGTGGATCACTGTGGTCTCCAGATTCCAGGATCAGAAATAATGGGGAAAATTGAACTGATGGAATGCCTAAGCAGTGGAGTAGGAAAACTGGTTACAATCAGTGAGCTCCGAAGGGACTCTCAGCTCTGGTCACCATAAGCTGTGAACTAAGTCAGTAGGGAGACCACCCTTTGCTTGACTGCCCTGAAAAGAATTAGAGAGTGCGGGCTGTTTAACATCCTAGGGGAGATATAAAACAGCTTGTGTCCATGACAGGGACAGCTATCAGGGCTGTGAGGCTCATGAAAAGATGTTGGGGCAATACATAGTGTGACCTGAGAGCTGTGAAAGAGGATGGATGGCTGAGCCCATAGCCACTGGCAGTTGCAGAATCACAAGGTGCAGAGACACTCACAGGTCCCCGTAACTCTCCCTGAAGAAGTGCCGCCCATGGGAACCACAGGATTCAGTGGTTTTGCACAAAAACATCCCATCCCCATGACTGGGAAACAGCTTTGAGGACATTGTGACCCCCCAAAGGGACACTTGGGCAGCACCCAGCATGACCTGGGCATTATGAAAGAGGGTGCATGTGTGAGCCCACAGAAGCTAATAAATGAAAAGTCACAAAGCAGAGAGACACTTGCAGTTCCCAATGACTACCCTGGGAGAGGTGTAGGGGTCATGAATTGAGTGAGTCTGTGGGATTTGGTATGCACAGAGGTGGAGACAGTTTGACCTCGAGGATTTGATGAAGAGGGGAGACCAAGACATTGAGGTTCTGGGCCAGAGATTCCTGCAAGGCCATATTTGCTTTGACCCTATAAAGAGAAGCAGAAAGATGTTAGGGAACAAAAGCCACACAGCCAACAACCTCACGTTAAGCCCATCCTCCTGACAAGGGGTGGGGCAACTCCGCCCAGGCAAAGATGCCAAGAAGCTGAGTAGAAGACATACTGGATGAATGGGTGAATGAGAAGTTTATTTCCCACAGGACTATAAAACTCTAGCACCCGAGGTAAATAATATAGGGAGCTCCAGGTGTTACCGCATGACTCATTTACATGTCAGGCTAAAATTTTATACTAATTTTTCAGTTTCTTTTCTTATTCCTTCCTTTTTTTTGGACCCTGTTCCTGTTTCAAATGATTATTTCCCAAATGATATTTTAAAGATGTTTCTTAACTTTTATTTTTTCACATATATGTTTTACACATTTACGTCCCATAATAGCCTGCTTTCACACCACTCAATTTTATCTTGAGATTCATTTTGCTTTATTTGAAATTTTGAGTTATAGTGTCTTCTAACACACAGACCAAAAATCAAGCAGAATCAGGCAGATCACTCTCCTTTGTCCATCATGAGAGAATATAATCTTTTCCCTCCCCTCTTTTTAAAATTTTTATTTCTTTTTATTGTTTTGGGTCATCAAGGCTTTTGTGGCTCATCTGTGGTAGCTTTCAGCAACTTCACATTTTTTCTAAGGTGTAGTTTGCTTGGGTCATTGTTGATATTTTGGACTCTATATTCCCTCAACCATCCCTCAACAGAGTGAATAGGAAGAACTCACAACAAAGAACCAGAGACATTGTCCTGCTACAGAACTAATGGATATGGATAAAAGCAAGATGTCAGGGATAAACTTCAGGATAGCAATCAAGAAGTCAGTAGTTGGACTTGAAAAAAGCATTAGTGACAATATAGAATCTCTAAGGGCATAAATGAGATCCAACCAGGCTGAACTTAAAATGGTATGAACGAGTTGCTGTGTAACTGGATACTCTAACAGCCAGGGTAAATGAGCAGAAGAATGAACCAGTGATCTAGAAGATAAGCTAATAAAAGGAAGGAAGGTGATGAAGATAGGGATAGGCATCTAGCAGCCCATGAAAATAGAGATCAATGATGCCATGAAAAGTTCCAATATCAGAGTTATTGGTATCCCTGAGGTGGTGGAGAGATAGAAAGGACTAGAAGATATAGTTGAGCAAATATTAGCTGAGAGCTTCCTTAATATGGGGAAGGAAGCAAGTGTTTGTGTCCAAAAGGCAGAGATGGCACCTCCCAAAATCAATTAAAATACATCAACAAACCAATATATAATAGCAAACCTTGCAAATCTTAGAGCCAAGGAAGCTATCCTGAGAGCAGCTAGGGGGAAGAGACTACTTTCCTATGGTGGGAGGAACATCAGAATAATATAAGACATAACCAAAGAGACCTGGCAATCTAGAAAGGGCTGGCATTATGTACTCAGGTACTAAATGAGAAGAACATGCAGCCAAGAATACTTTATCCAGCAAGGCTGTCATTCCCAATGCACAGAGAGATAAGGAGCTTCAAGGACCAGCAGAAACTGAAAGAATATGTAGCCACCAAGGAAGCCCTGCAAGAAATATTAAGTGAGATTCCATAAAAGAAGAAAAACCCCAAGAGTAATATAGACCAGAAATTAATAGAAGCACTCTATAAAAACAGGGACTTTACTGGCAGTATGATGACACTAAATTCATATCTTTCAATAGTTACTCTCACCATGAATAGGCTAAATGCCCCCATCAAAAGACACAGGGTTTCACATTGGATAAAAAAGCAGGACAAATGCATATGCTGTCTACAAGAGACTCATTTTGAACCTAAAGACAGCTCCAGACTGAAGTAAAGTGATGGAGAACTATATACTGTGAAAATCAATCTTGAAAGAAAGTTGGGATAGCAATTTGTATATCAGACAAATTAGATTTTAAACCAACGACTGTAGTAAGATATGTAGAGGAACACTATATCATACTTAGAGGGTATAGTAACAAGAAAATCTAGCAATTGTAAATATCTATGCCCCCATTATGGGAGCAGACAACTACATAAAAAATAAGAATCAAACTGAAAATAATAGATAAATATAGGAGACTTCAACACTTCACTCATAGCAATGGACAGATCATCAAAGCAGAAGATCAACAAAGAAACCTGAACATTGAAGGACACATTGGAACAGATGGGCTTTGTAAATATATACAGAACATTCCATACTAAACCAACAGAATACCCATTCTTCTCAAGTGCACATGGAACTTTCTCCAGAGTAGATCACATACTGGCTTACAAATCATGTCTCAACCCATACAAAAAGATTAAGATTATTCCCTGTATATTTTCAGACCACAGTGCTTTGGACCTGGAACTCAACCAGAAGGGGAAAATAATGGAAAGAATGAAAACACTTAACATTAAAAGGCATTCTGTTGAAGAATGAATGGGTCAACCAAGAAATTAAAGAGGAACTTAAACAGTTCATGCAAATCAATGAAAATAAAAGCACACTGGTTCAGAACATAGAGGATACTGCAAAGGCAGTCCTTAGAGGGAAGTACATGGCCATCTAAGCCTCTCTCAAAAAATTAGAAAGATCCTAAATGCACAGGCGAACCTTACACCTAAAGCATCTGGAGAAAGAGTAGCAAATAAAGCCTAAACCAAGCAGGAGAAGAGAAATAATAATGATTAGAGCCAAAATCAGTGAAATAGAAACTAGAAGAACAGTAGAACAGATCAATGAACGTAGAAACTGGTTCTTTGAAAGGATTCACAACATTGATAAACCTCTGGCCAGATTTATCCAAAAGAAAAGAGAAAAGACTCAATTAATAAGATCATGAATGAAAGGGTAGAAATCGGTACCAATACCAAAAAAATAGAGACAACTAGTAGAACTTATTGCCAGCAACTATATGCCAAAAAACTAGGCAATTGGGAAGAAATGGATGCATTCCTTGATTGAAACAGGAAGAAATAGACAATCTGAAAAGACAAATAACCAGCATGATAATTGAAACAGTAATCCAAACCCTCCAAAAAAAGAGTCCAGGGACACAAGGCTGCCCAGGGAAATTTTACTAAACATTTAAAGAATAAATCATACCTATTCTACTGAAGCTGTTCCAAAAAAAAAAAAACAAAACAAAACTGTAAGGAAAACTTACAAACTCCTTCAATAAGTCCAGCATTACCCAGAACCCAAAACCAGACCCCATCAAAAAGGGGAATTACAGACCAATAATCCTGATGAACATGGATGCCAAAATAGTCAATAATATCCTAGCCAATAGGATCCAACAGTACATTAAAAGGATTATTCATGGGGCACCTGGGTGGCTCAATGGTTTAAGCCTCTGCCTTCAGCTCAGGTCATGATCTCAGGTTCCTGGGATCCAGCTCCACATCGGGCTCTCTGCTCAGCAAATAGCCTGCTTTCCCCTCTCTGTCTGCTTGCCTCTCTGCCTACTTGTGATTTCTGTCTCTCAAATAAATAAATAAAATCTTAAAAATATACAGTATCCTGATTAAAACTCTTCACAATATAGGGATAGAGGAAACATACCTCAATATCATAAAAGCCATCAATGAAAAACCCACAGCAAATATCACTCTCAAAGGGGAAAAAATGATAGCTTTTCCCTTAAGATTAGGAACACAACAGGGATGCTCACTCTCACCATTGCTGTTTAACATAGTACTAGAATTTGTAGCCTTGGCAATCAGAGAGTAAAAAGAAATAAAATCCAATCAAATTGTCAAAGAAGAAGTCAAATTCTCTCTCTTTACAGATGACATGATACTTTATGTGGAAAACCAAAAAGAGCCCACCCCCAAATTACTGGATATCATACAGCAATTTAGTAATGTGGCAGGATACAATATCAATGCACAGAAATCAGTTGCGTTTTTATACACTAACAATGTGACTGAAGGAAGAGAAAATATGCAATCAATCCCATTTATAATAGCACCAAAAACCATAAGATACCTTGGAATAAACCTAACCAAATAGGTTAAGGATCTATACTCTAGAAAGTACAGAACACTTATGCAAGAAATTGAGGAATACACAAAAAGATGGAAAACATTCCATGCTCATGGATAGCAAGAATAAACATTGTTAAAATGTCTATCCTGCCCGGAGCAATTGCACTTTGAATGCAATCCCTATCAAAATAGCATCAGTATTTTTCACTAGCTGGAGCAAATAATCCTAAAGTTTGTATGGAACCCGGAAAGACCATGAATGGCCAGGGGATGGTTGAAAAAGAAAACCAAAGCTAGGGGCACCATGATGCCTTACTTCAAGCTATATTACAAAGCAGTGATCTTCAAGACAACATGGTATTGGCACAAAAACAGACACATAGATCAATGGAACAGAATAGAGAGGCTGGATACAGACCCTCAACTCTATGGCCAACTAATTTTCAACAAAGCAGGAAAGAATATCCAATGGAAAAAAGATAACCAGTAATGATGTTGGGAAAATTGGACAGTCAATGCAGAAGGAAGCTGGATCATTCTCTTACACCATACACGAAGATAAACTCAAAATGGATGAAAGACCTCAGTGTGAGATAGTAATCCATCAAAATCCTAAAGGAGAACATAGGCAATAAACTCTTTGACATTGGCCACAGTGACTTCTTTCAATATATGTCTCTAAAGGAAGGGAAACAAAAGCAAATGTGAACTTTTGGGACTTCATCAAGATAAAACGCTTCTGCACAACAAAGGAAACAGTGAACAAAACTAAAAATCAACCCACAGAATGTGAGAAGATATTTTCAAATGATATTACAGATAAAGGGCTGGTATCTAAGATCTATAAAGAACATCTAAATCTCAACACCCCAAAAAACAAATACCTCAGTCACAAAATGGGCAGAAGACATTAACAGACACTTCTCCAAAGAATATCTACATATGGTTAACAGACACTTGAAAAAATGTTCAGTATAATTAGCCATCAGGGAAATACAAATCAAAACCACAGTGAGATACCACCATAGACCAGTTAGAATGGCAAAAATTAATAAGACAGGAAAAAACAAGTGTTGGTGAGGATGTGGAGAAAGGGGAACCCTCTTTCACTGTTGGTGGGAACACAAGTTGGTACAGCCACTCTGGAAAACAGTAGGGAGATTCCACAAGACATTAAAAATAAAGCCACTGTATGACCCCAAAATTGCACTACTAGGTATTTACAGCAAAGATACAGATGTAGTGAAAAAAAGGGCCGCATGTACCCCAGTGTTCATAGTATCAATGTCCACAATAGCCAAACTGTTGAAGGAGATGAGAGATCCTTCAGTGGATGAATGGGTAAAGAAGATGTGGTTCATAGTTACAAGGAATATTACACAGCCATCAGAAAGGATGAAGACCCACCATTTGCATTGGCATGGATGGAATTGGAGGTGATTATGCTATTTGAAATAAGTCAAGCGGAGAAAGACAATTATCATATAGTTTCACTCATATGTGGAATATAAGGAATATCATGGAAGACCACAGGGGGAGGGAGGGAAAACTGAATGGGAAGAAATTAGAGAGGGAGACAAACCATAAGAGAGAGACTCTGGACTCTTGGAACCAAACTGAGGGTTATATGAGGGAGGGGGTGGACAATGCTGTAACTGGATAATGGGTACTAAGAAGGCCAAGTGTGGTAATGAACACTGGGTGTTACATACAACTAGTAAATCATTGAATACTACATCTAAAACTAATACGTATTATATGTTGGTAAATATAACATTAAAGAATATAATTATTCACCATGATTATGTGGGATTTAGTCCTGGGCTGCAGTATTGGTTCAATATTTGCAAAATGCTTATGTGATACATCATATTTTTTAAAAAAATATTTTATTTATTTATTTGACAGACAGAGATCACAAGTAGGCAGAGAGACAGGTGGGGCGGGGGAGCAGGCTCACTGCTGAGCAGAGAGCCCAATGTGGGGCTCGATCCCAGGGCCCTGGGATCATGCTGAGCTGAAGGCAGAGGCTTTAACCCACTGAGCCACCCAGGTGCCCCGTGATACATCATATTAGTAAAAGAAATGATAAGAACCATATAATCCTTTCAATAGATGCAGGAAAAGCATTTGACAAAATATTGTATCCATTCTTGGTAAAAAACCCTCAACAAGTATGAATAGATGGAACACACCTCAACATCATAAAGCCCATATACAAAAGACCCATGGCTAATATCATCCTTAATGGGGAAAAATGAGGGCTTTTCCTCTATGCTCAGGAACAAGACAGAGATGTCTCCTCTCACCATGGTTATTTAACATAGTACTGGAAGTTTTTGCCTCAGCAAGCAGACAATAAAAAGGAGCAATGGCATTAAAATTGGCAGGGAAGATGTCAAACTTTCCTTATTTGCAGTCAGTGTGATACTCTATGTAGAAAATCCAAAGGAATCCACCAAAAAATTTCTGGAATTAATATATAAATTCAGCAAAGTCGCTGGATATAAAATCAATGCACAGAAATCTGTTGCATTTCTATACACCAATTATGAAGTAACAGAAAGATTAATCATGGAATCAATCCCGGTTACAATTGAACTAAAAAACAATAAAATACCTAGCAGTAAACCTAATGAAGGAGGTAAAATATCTGTACTCTGAAAACTATGAAACACTTATAAAAAAATTGAAGATGATAGAAATGGAAAAACATTCCACGCTCATGGAATGGAAAAACATTGTTAAAATGTCAATAGTACCCAAAACAATCTACACATTTAAGGCAACCCCTATCAAAATACTAGCTGTATTTTTCCAGAGCTAGAATAAACAATCCTAAAATTTGTATGGAACTACAAAGACTTCAAATAGCCAATGCAATCCCAAAAAGGCAAACCAAAGCTGGAGGCATCATGATTCAAGATTTAAAGCTAAACACAAAGCTGTAGTCATCAGGAAATTATTTTATTGGCACAAAAAAAAAGAAACATAGGTCAATGGAACAGAATAGAATACCCAGAAGTTGACCAAAAAGTATGGGCAACTAATCTTCAATAGGCAGGAAAGAATACCCAATGGAAAAAATATAGTCTCTTCAGGAAATGGTGTTGGGAAAACCGGACAGCAACATACAAAAGAATGACACTGGACCACTTTCTTAGACCATACACAAAAATAAATGCAAATGTATGAAAGACCTAAATGTCAGTTCTGAACCTACCAAAGTCCTGGATGAAAACACAGGCAACAACATTTTTGACATAGGTTACAGCAGTTTATTACTAGACATGTCTCCAGAAGCAAGGAAAACAAAAACAAACAAACAAAAAAAAAACTATTGGGACTTCATCAAGGTAAAGACCTTCTGCACAGTGAAGGACAACAATCAACAAATCTAAAAGGCAGCCTGAAATAGAAGAAGATAATTGCAAATGACATATCTGATTAAGGGTTACTATCCAGAATCTCTAAAAAACTTACAAAACATCACCCCCCCCCAAAAAAAAACAAAACAAATATTCCAGTTAAGAAAGGGCAAGAACACATGAGTAAATACTTTTTTTTTTTTTCTAAGAAGATATCCAAATGGCTATCAGGTGCATGAAAAGATACTTAACATCATTCACTGACAGGGAACTACAAATCTAAACCATGATGAGATACTATCTCATACTTGTCTGAATGGCTAACATTAACAATACCGGAAACAACAGATATTGGTGAGGATTCAGAGAAGGGGGAACACGCTCACACTTTGGAAGGAATGGAAACTTCTGCAGCCACTCTGGAAAACAGTATAGAGGTCCCTCAAAAATTTAAAAATAGAACTATGCTAGAATTTAGCAATTAAGTTAGTAGGTATTTAACCAAATGATACAGAAATGCTGATTTGAGAGGATACATGCACAGTTGTGTTTATAACATTATTATCATCAACAGTGAAATTATAGAAAGAACCTGAATGATGTTCACAGACTGATGAATGTATAAAGAAGATGTGATATATGGATGATGCATACATATACTATAGATTATTACTCAGGCATCAAAAATAATGAAGGGTGTCTGGTAGTTCAGTCAGCTAAGTGTCTGAGTCTTGACTACAGCTCACATCTTTGTCTCAGGGTTGTGGGTTAAAGCTCCACATGGAGCTCCACACTGAGCATCAAGTCCACTTAAAAAAGAAACTCTCTTCATTCATAATTTTTTAAAATTTGGGTCTTCTCGCTTTTCTTTTGGATAAGTTTGGCCAGTGGTTTATCGATCTTATTGATTCTTTCAAAAATCCAGGGGCACCTGGGTGGCTCAGTGGGTTAAAGCCTCTGCCTTTGGCTCAGGTCATGATCCCGGGGTCCTGGGTTTGAGCTCCCCATCAGGATCTCTGCTCAGCAGGAAGCTTGCTTCATCCCCTCTCTCTCTCTCTGCCTGCCTCTCTGACTACTTGTGATCTCTATCTGTCAAATAAATAAATAAAATCTTTAAAAAAATCCAGCTTCTGGGGCACCTGATTGGCTCAGTGGGTTAACCCTCTGCCTTTGGCTCAGGTCGTGATTTCAGGGTCCTGGGATCGAGCCCGGAGTCGGGCTCTCTGCTCAGGGAGGAGCCTGCTTCCTCCTCTCTCTCTCTCTGCCTACTTGTGATCTGTGTCTGTCAAATAAATAAATAAAATTTTAAAAATTAAAAAAAAGTCCAGCTTCTAGTTTCATTGATGTGTTCTACTGTATCTCTAGTTTTTATCTCATTGTTTTCTGCTCTAGTCATAATTATTTCCCTTTTCGTGTGTGGGGTTGGCTTAATTTGTTGTTGATTCTCCAGTTCTTTAAGGTATAAAGATAGGTGGTGTATTCTGGTTTTGTTGTGTTTTTTTTTTTTTTTTTTTTTTTTTCAGTTTTTTTTGAGGGAGGCTTGGATGGCTATGTACTTCCTGCTTAGGACCGCCTTTGCTATATAGGTTTTGGACCAAAGTGTCTTCATTCTCATTGGTTTCCATGAAGTGTTCAATTTCTTCTTTGATTTTCTGGTTGATCCAAACATTCTTAAACAAGGTGGTCTTTAGCTTCCAAGTGTTTGAATTCCTTCCAAACTTATTGTGGTTGAGTT
Source organism: Taxidea taxus jeffersonii (assembly GCA_003697995.1). Lineage (NCBI taxonomy): Eukaryota > Metazoa > Chordata > Mammalia > Carnivora > Mustelidae > Taxidea > Taxidea taxus. The sequence continues at coordinate 16,574 of ML097749.1, forward strand.
CCAGTTTCAAAGCATTGTGGTCTGAGAATATGCAACTTCTTTCAAGATATGTCTCCAAAGGCAAAGGAAACAAAAGCGAAAATTAACTTTTGGGACTTCATCAACATCAAAAACTTCTGCACAGCAAAGGAAACAGTCAACAAAACAAAGAGGCAACCCACGGAATGGGAGAAGATATTTGCAAATGACAGTACAGACAAAAGGCTGATATCCAGGATCTATAAAGAACTTCTCAAACTCAACACACACAAAGCAGTTAATCATGTCAAAAAATGGACAGAAGACATGAACAGATACTTCTCCAAAGAAGACATACAAATGGCTAACAGACACATGAAAAAATCTTCATCATCATTAACCATCATGGAGATACAAATCAAAACCACATTGAGATACCACTGTACACCAGTTAGAATGGCCAAATTAACAAGACAGTAAACAACAAGAGTTGGAGAGGATGTGGAGAAAGGGGAACCATCTTGCACTGTTGGTGGGAATGAAAGTTGGTGCAGCCATTTTGGAAAACAGTATGGAGATTCCTTAAGTAATTAAAAATAAAGCTTCTCTAGGACCCTGCAACTGCACTACTGGGTATATATCCATAAAGATACAAATGTAGTGAAAAGAAGGGCCATCTGTACACCAGTGTTCATAGCAGCAATGGCCACAGTCACCAAACTGTGGAAAGAGCCAAGATGCCCTTCAACAGTCAAATGGATAAAGAAGATATGGTCCATATATACAATGGAGTATTATGCCTCCATCAGAGAGGATGAATACACAACTTTTATATCAACATGGATGGGACTGGAAGAGATCATGCTGAGTGAAATAAGTCAAGCAGAAAGAGTCAAATATCATATGGTTTCACTTACCTGTGAAGCATAAGGAATAACAGAGAGGACATTGGAAGATAGAGAGGAAAAGTGAGATGGGGGAAATTGGAGGGGGAGACAAACCATGAGAGACTGTGGACTCTGAAGTTTGGGGGTTGTGGGGTTGGGTGAGCCTGGTGGTAGATTGTATGGAGGGCACTTATTACATTGTGCACTGAGTGTGGTGCCTAAACAGTGAATTTTGGAACACTGAATAGAAAAAAAAATAAAGTGGAAAATAATCGCATTGTATGCTAATTAATTAAGGGAAAATAAATAAAAATTGATAATGATATGTGAAATTATAAAACAAAGAATGAAAGCTTGCTATTTGTAATGGTATATGTGTAGCTACATTATTATGGTAAGCAAAATAATTCAGTGAGAGGAAGATAGATGCCATATGATTTCACTCTTATGTGGAATTGAAGAAGAAAACAGGTATACATACAGGAAGAAAAAAAAAAAGAAAAAGAGAGAGGGAAGCAAACCATAAGAGACTCTTAACTATCGAGAACAAACTAACTGGAATTTGATGGAGGGAGGTAGATGGGGGATGGAATAAATGGGTGATGGTTGTTAAGGAGGCCCCTGTTATGATGAATCACTAAATTCTACTCCCAAAACAAATTGCACTGTATGTTAACTAGCTAGAATTTAAATTAAAAAATTGAAAATAAAATAAAGTATATCAGAGGGGAGTTGGGTTGGGAGATGAATGAAATAATTGAAGGGGATTAAGTGTACACTTATCATAATGATCACTGAGTAATGATGGATACAATTTTTGAATCACTATATTTTACATTTAAAACCAGTGTAACTCTGTATATTAATTATACTGGAATTAAAATTTTAAAAACTGAATAAAAGTAAACAAAAGAACAAACAAAAAACAAATTACTGTGACAAAATTTAATCAAAAAAGAAAAGCACATTTAATTACATTGTACTTATCGGGGCACCTCAGTGGCTCAGTGGGTTAGACCTCTGCCTTCAGCTCAGGTCATGATCTTGGGGTCCTGGATTTGAGTCCCTCATCGGGCTCTCTGCTCAGTGGGGAGCCTGCTTCCTCCTCTCTCTTTCTCTTTCTGCCTGCCTCTCTTCCTACTTGTGATTTCTCTCTGTCAAATAAATAAATAAACTATTTAAAATAATTACATTGTTCTTATGAATTATAATTTTTTAGAAAGCAAAATTTTTAGATTACTAATAATATAACACAAAATTTGTGTTCATTTAGTGTAGGAAAAATAATTGTCTAATTTGAATGTTAATCTTAGTAATCTTAAAAGTTGGTAAAATTGCTCAACATTTAGCTTTATTCATATTAATAATGTTACAAAATATGTGAATTTACTTAAGAAGAGTAACTGGGAAAAGTAATCTTAAAGTAGAAAAAAGAATGGAAAACAAGTAAATAAACACACCAACGAATTTTTATGTATATTAAAAGAAGTAATGCTTCATTCACGTTATTGTACAATAAAAGTCTTAGATTAAATGTACTTCTCTATTCCCAGATTTTGGTATTCAGAACAACAAAATTGTCACTTAATTTAATTTTCTCAAGAATAGAATAAATAGTCGCACCTCGGTGGCTCAATCATTAAGTGTCTGCTTCAGTTAGGTCATGGTCCTAGAGTCCTGGGATTGGGCTCTGCATTGGGCTCCCTGCTCAGCGGGAAGCCTGCTTCCCCCTCTCCCACTCCCCCACCTGTATTCCCTCTCTCGCTGTGTCTCTCTGTCAAATAAATAAATAAAATCTTAAAAAAATAAAATAAAGTAAAAAAGAAAAGAATGAATTAAAAGTTCAAAGAATAAGACAAAATAATACAATAAAAAGGGGGATCTAAAAAGGAAAAAAAAAAACTCCATCTCATTTAATTTTTATTGCATACCCTGAGTTGCCTGCAATGCCTGAGTCAGGCATTGATATACTTCTCCATTGTATAGTTGAGCCTCAGAATGTTTAAAAACTTTCCCAGGGCTGAATATTTAATAAATGAAGTGGTAGAAACAGAATTTTAAGCTGAGTTTTCTCTTTCTAAGGTCCTTTATTTTTTTAGTCCATACTCCTAGTTGTTGTAAACTGCAAACCTTTCTAGGAAGAAAGCACAAAGCTGATTACAAAAAAGTTAAGTTACATACTGCTTTTTAAAAAATGGATTTTATTTATTTATTTGACAGACAGGGATCACAAGTAGGCAGAGAGGCAGGCAGAGTGAGAGAGAGAGGAGGAAGCAGTCTCCCTGCTGAGCAGAGAGCCCGATGCGGGACTCGATCCCAGGACCCTGGGATCATGACCTGCACTGAAGGCAGAGGTTTTAACCCACTGAGCCACCCAGGTGCCCCTACATACTGCTTTTTCCTGTAGCTGAATAAATGGACTACAGCAATATAATAGAAAGCACTATCTACTTTCTTGCATTGCTGTAAATATTCCTTAGATGTCAAAATAAAAGTAGATCAAAATTTTTGTCAAAAGTAATTTTAGTCATAGAATATTTATAAAAATACAAGTATCCACAGGGGGGTTGGTTAGCATCATTATGCAATGTTTCTTAAGGTAAATATTGGTCTTATCTTGGATCAATATTTACCTCAGAGTTTGATACATGTGTGACTGTCTTCAACACCATATCTGCTAAATATCTACAACCTGCTTCTTATCAGTGCTTTTGAAACTTCCCTATAGCCCCAAGGATGTTTAGAGATTTGTAGTACTTTGGATCCCCATGGGTTCTTTACTGTCAATCTATAAACAATAGACCTATATAATATAACTGTTTTGAACAGAGTTGTAATTGCTACACAAACAGTTCCTCAAGCTCTTGGAAGCCCTAATGAGAAAAGATCAATGAATATATATTGTGAATGGCCAGAGTGTTCAAGGGGACAATGGTTTAAAGAGACTTTTATTTTATTTTATTATTTATTTATTTAATTATTTATGAGAAAGAGAGGGTGAGCACTTGATCAGGGGGAGGAACAGAGGGAGAGGGAGAAGCAGGGAGCCTGATGTGGAACTCAATCCCAGGGCCCCTGGATCATGACCTGAGCTGAAGGCAGACACTTAACCAACTGAGTCACCCAGCCACCCCTAAAGAGATTATTTTAAAGAAGTTTGGTGTGTGAGGGTTTAGAATTCAATTCATATTCACAGCTATTTTATAAAACAGTTTACATATCCAAATTTTTCAGAAAGCTGCTCTGTCTGATTATTCTTTGTTCATAAATAAGACACTGGTTTATTTTTAATTCATTCCTACATTCACTATGCTTCTGTATTTTGATTTTTGCAATTTATGTAAAATGATCCTCAATATATCCTCATAAGAACTCCTTTAGCTGACCTCCTAGGATATGGAATATGCCTAGAGCCCAATCCTGGACTCTATTTTGTTTGGTTCCCTTCACATAGTGAACAATATGAATTAATAATGACAAATTGCTTTGCATAAAACCCACAATTTGAGGTCTTGATATTGTCATTCATAGTAATTTAAGTTTACCCTTTTATCTTTTGAAACAGATGCAGCTAGAATCAAGCAGAACAGGAAAATTACTGTTCTTCCCTACAACTTAACTAATGAAACCTCATATGGAGATTAGCAACCAAGGTTAGAATACATTTTCATTGTAATCAACATTAGTTAAAACTTTTTTTTCTTTTTTGAGATTTACAAAGAGTGAATCTTTATACTATAAAAAGAATATAAAGATATGGGAAGGTACAGAAAAATATAATAAAGAATTTCAGGGCACCTGGGTGGCTCAGTTACTTAAAGCCTTTGCCTTTGGCTCAGGTCATGATACCAGGGTCCTGGGATTGAGCCCCTCATCTGGCTCTCTGCTCAGCAGGGATCCTGCCTCTCCCTCTCCCCTCTCTCTGCCTGCCTCTCTGCCTACTTGTGATCTCTGTCTGTCAAATAAATAAATAAAATGTTTTAAAAAATAATTTCAAAAGAATGGAAAACAGTCTCTATAAGAAAAGGTTAAAAGGGTTGGAGTACTTAGTTTAGCAAAAAAGATGGCTAAGGCATAAAAGTTGTAACCTTCAAGGATATAAAGGGATTATGTGATCAGACTACTGAGCAGTTTTTCCATCACTAGAAAACTGAATATGAAGAAATTGTATTAAATTGACATAGAGAATGGTATTTGGAGAGTGGTTAGGCCAGACATAGATTTGAGAGGTTTTGGCACCAACATAATAGTTAAACTCATGTTATTAGATAAGATTAACAAAAGATTATAGAAGAGAAGTATAAAGATAAACTGTGAGAAAACACATACATATAGGTACTGGAAGGAGTGATTAGTATGTTAAAAATTGGAAGAAGAAGACATAACAATGCAGTATCATGAAAGGAAAGAGTTTCTATTGAGTACTTAATATGCTAGGAATTTTTCAAAGTGGCTACCAGATATTACCTCATTTAATTCTCTTGACAACCATATGATTTGCATACTGTTGAGTTACAAAAAAGGATACAATAGTAAGTTGAAGGAATGGCAGGGAAATTTTTGCTGTCCTTCATGTTTTTAAGGATGGAGGAAACTTGAATATGTTTTTATATGTGTCTGAATAAATGATATTATCATTAATACACTTTTTGAGAAAACTTATGCTACATAATATGTGTTTCATCAACTTTTTTCTTTCCCTCTCAGAATATATCTATACATGTGTACAATTGGGGTTAGTCTCTTTCACAGCTTTTTCAACATCCCTCAGCCCAGAATCAGAAAAAAAGAAAAGAAAACTGATTATATTGTTTCTTCACAATTGGGATGATAAGGGAAATTTAAAAGGGCAAAATCATCTTGCCACATACCTCTCTGACAGAGATTTTATATTTATGAGGAATTTAAAATTAAAGCATGAATAGACAATACATGACAAATCCACAAGTAGCATCATATAAATTGTGAAAAACTGGGAATTTTTTGTCTAAGATTAGGAAAAAGACAAGGATATCCACCCTAGCTAACTCTATTTAGCAAAGTACTAGAAACCCTAGCAGCAGCAATCAGACAAGAAAAATAAATAAAAGTCCTCCAAATTGGTAAGGAAAAGTAAAATGATCACTATTTGGACATGACATGATGCTATACATAGAAAACCCTAAAGACCACCAAAAAAAAAAAATAATAGAAGCAAGCAATGAATTCAGTAAGGCTGCAGGTATAAAAGTAATGTACAGAAATCAGTTTTGGTTCCATACACTGATAATGAGGTGGCAGAAAGAGAGATTAAGAAAGCAATCTCATTCATAATTGCCCATAGAAAGAATAAAATGTCTGTGAATAAACTTAACCAAGAAATTGAATGACCTGTACTTAAAAATGGTAAGATCAAATGATAAAAGGAATTGAAATGTAGAAGTATTTCATATTTATGGATTAGAAGAATTAATATTGTTAAAATGTCTATACTACCCAAAGCAATGTGCAGAACTAATGTAATCCTTATCAAAATATAAGTAACATTTTTTTCACAGAACTAGAACAAATGATTCTAAAATTTCTGTGGAACCACAAAAAATCTTGAATAGCTAAAGCAACCTTGAGAAAAGAGAATAAAGGTGGAGGTATCAAAATCCAAGATTTCAAAATATAGTACAAAGCTATAATAACATAGTATGATGCTGGCACAAAAATAGTCACATAGATCAATGAAATAGAATAGAGAGCCCACAAATAAATCCATGTCTATATGGTCAAATAATTTATGGCAAAAGAGACAAGAATATACAATGGGGAAAAACAGTCTCTTCAATAAATGGTGCTGGGGAAACAGACATCTACGTGCAAAAGAATTAAACTGGACCACTTTCCTACACCATATGCAAAAATAAGTTCAAAAAAGATGAAAGACCTAAATTTGAGAACTGAAACCATAAAATATCTTAAAAGAAAACATAGGAAGTAATCTCTTTGACATCAGCCTTAGCAATGTTTTTTTTCAGATGTTTCCTCAGGAAATGGAAGCAAAAGCAAAAAATAAACTATTAGGACTACAAAAAAAGAAAAAAAAAAGGCTTTGCACCATGAAGAAAATGAAAAGACAACCTGTTAAATTGGAGAAAATACTTGCAAATGATATATTTAATAATGTGTTAATATCTAAAATATATAAATAAATTATACAACTTAACATCAAAAACATGAATCATCTGACTAAAAATGGACAGAGGAGGGGCACCTGGGTGGCTCAGTCAGTTAAGTGGCTGCCTTCAGCTCAGGTCACGATCCCAGGGTTTTGCGATGGAGTCCTGCATCGGGCTCCCTGCTTCCTGCTTGTCAGGGAGCCTGCTTCTCCCTCTCCCTCAGCCTACTTATAGTTTATTTATCTCTCTGTGTGTCAAATAAATAAGTAAAATATTAGAAAAAAAATGGGTAGAAGACCTGAAGAGACATTTTTCCTAAGAAGACATACCAAGGGCCAACAGACACATGGAAATATGTTCAGCATCTCTAATTATCAGAAAAATGCAAGTCAAAACCACAGTAAGCGATCACTTCACAGCAGCCAGGATGACATCAAAAAGAAGAAATAACAAGTGTTAGTGAGGATATAGAGGAAAAAGAACTATCATGCGATGTTGCTGGGAATGTAAATTGGTGCAGCCACTGTGGAAGATGGTATGGGGATTCCTCAAAAAGTTAAAAATAGAAATACTGTAGGATCCAGAAATTTTACTACCAGGTGTTTACCCAAAGGAAAGAAAACACCAATTTGAAAAGATGTATGCACTCCAATATATTGCAGCGTTATTTACAATAGCCATTATGGATGCAAATTAAGTGCTTACCAATAGATGAGTGAATGAAGAAGACATGATATATATATTACCACAAAAAAGAATTAGATTGTCTCACTTATGACAACATGGATGGACCCAGAGGGTATTATGCTAAGTGAAATAAGTCAGACTGAGGAAGACAAATACTATATGATTTCACTTACACATGGAATCTAAAAACAAAACAAATGGGTGAACAAACAAAGCAGGAAGAGACCCATAAATATAGGAAACTAATTGGTCGTTATAAGAGGCTAGGGGGAAGAGGGTTGGGCAAAAGGGTAGGAGAGTGGGAGATACAGACTTCTAGTTATGGAATGAATATCACAGGGGTGAAAGGCTTAGCATAGAAAATTTTTGTCCATTGTGTTAAAATAGCATACAGTGACAGATGGTAGCTAGATTTGTGGTGAGCGTAGCATAATGTATAGAGTTGTTGAATCATGAAGCTGTACACCCAAAAACTAAGGTGACATTGTATGTCAATTAAACATCAATTAAAAAAAGAGAACCTAAAGCATGATTTAAATGTCACTCCATTGATTCAAGTAGTGGTTGTTTTTATTGATCAATGACTATATACATACATACATACATACATGCATACATACATATAGGTTCATTGTTGATCTGCTAGTATCACTTATATATGGATTGGCAGATCATTTCAGTTGCAAATTTTAAAACCATATGCATAGGGAATTATTAGAAAAACAAAGTCAAGAACTTTGGCATTAGCTCTGCAACCTGTAACTTCTATGAGTTGGGCAAGTCACTTAACCTCTCTTCCAGTTTCCTACTTGTAATATGGAGCTAATAATACTACCTTGTGGGGATATGTTGAGGATTAAACAAAATAGTGTATATTTCAGATTATGTTTCTTTAATAGATGGCATGTTATAGGACATAACATGATCAGAATATGTAAAGCTTCTGTGCCACTCAGTCTGTAAAGCTCTCTTATTGCTTTAACACCAACATAAGAATATTTCTGGATTGCACTGCTGCTCTCTGGAGAAAGGTAAGAGACATTAGAGCATAACAAACTACCTTACCTGGGCCCAGACTAGATCAGACAACTAGACAACCCCCATACCCACGAGCAACACTAGCTTAAGATCTCTATCAACCAGTGCTTAATTGACCCACAGACTCATGAAAGTAGATGATTATTTTAAGCCATGAGTCTTGGAATGATTTTATAGCATTGTTGTGGCAATAACTATACCAATTAGGGACTTAGCACAGTGCTTGCCACATGCCTTGGTGTTTGGCAAATGTTAGTTGCTTTTTCTTTTTATAGATAAAATGAAGTAAATACTTTATACATTTAACCTACAATCTAAAACATGCAGGTATTAAGAAACATTTGCATGATTGAATGTTTCTTTTTCGTCATGCAGACAGCAATTTTGCAATAAACTGAAACAGCAAATCCTTCACAAAGCATTCTCAGACTTTGACATGTTGATTGATGTATTCTTCCCATGCAAGTGTAAATTCCTCCCAGTAATGCTAACATGAATTGCATGTGTTTATTAAAAGGAAAATACACTCTACAAATATTAGACTAATGAATTAATTTAGGAACTCAGTCTCATCTATTTTAGCTTCTCACTCATCACCTTATGTATTTTACATGTTGTGGTAAATGTAAAGGGAATCATTTAAAATATTTATTTGTTTGTTATACAGATAGAATCTGATTTTATAATGCTACTTTAATATTAAATATGTTTTGAGGAAGTCTCTTAAGAATGATCTGGACCACTCATTTTCTGTTACAGTTATTTAAACCTGTTAATTTCAATTTATTGCCTTCAAAGTTTCATTTGATTAATGTAATCACAAACCTCCATTTACCAGATGTCTCAACTTCGTCACTAATACTATAAACTAGTCATGTTCTAATAAAATTTATTTCTTTGTTGCTGTTCCATGTATTAAATATAGTGTACTAAACTGGCACTGCTTTCCTTAAAAAGTCCTTGCACTTTATGATTATTAGCTTAAAACACAAATCTTCAGAACATACATTGCTTTACTATTCACTTAATTCTATTTGGGATTTTGTATTTGGAGGAGATGGGGGTGGACGGTAGCTTATGTAGCAAAGATAGAATGAGTGTCTGTTCTTTATATGTTCCTATCTTCACGAAGACCATCACATATTACTTAAATCTGCAGCTTGATTTTTACAGGCATAATTAAAAGCATGCTACCATAGGATATCTAAATGATTGCAAGGTAAGCATGACACAGTATAAAGAATTATGTATTTTGTGCTACCCTGTTGCTCCGTGGAAAAGGGTAGAAGACATTAGAGCAGCACAAATCACTTTATTTGGACCCAGTCTAGATCAAACAACTCTTAGCCAGCCCAAAGATCCATTAGCAAAACTAGGTTAAGATCAGAAAGACCACCTTATATTTAAAGAAAGTAGAGTAAGGTGAGAATTTTTTCCATCCATTTGATGACAACTTAGAAGTAATTCAAAGATGTTAGGTTAGATAATAGAGTGTGAGAAACTAGATGGGAGAGAAGCTAAAACTAGCAGATGTTAACTTATATCCAATATTTGTGCCCTAACATCTACAAAACATAAATATTTATGTTTATCTTTATCCTATTACAGAAAAGTTTAGTTTAGGGGCACCTGGTTGGCCCAGTCAGTTAAGTGTCCAGCTCTTGATTGCAGCTCAGGGCTGATCTCAGGGTCATAAGATTGAGCTCCACATTGGTCTCCATGCTGAGTATGGAGCATGCTTATGATTCTCTGTCTCTCCCTCTTCCTCTGCTCATATGGTTTCTCTCTCTCTCTCTCAAATAAATAAATAAATAAATAATAAGTTCAATTTAATTTGGGTGGTGTTTATACATCAAATCCACTCTCCTATGTACTCCAAGATCTTGTTAATTAATTATATCTTCTTGCATCTATAGCATCAAACTCTTTGGGTAAAACAGAGATATAAATATTACCAAATATTCTCCTTCAAAAATATAATCCTTTGAATGTGTATCACCCTTTGTCCAGAGCCTTATCTCCTCTTCTTCACATGAGAGATTTTACAAACACTACTTTGCTCAGTTGTCTTTGATTTCTTCTACTCCAATTCAATTTACTTCATTTTGATTTCCTTCCTTATCATGTTACTTAAGTGTCTATGGGGAAAATAATTAATGACTTCTAAATTGGTAATTTCAGTTTCAGTACCTTTATCACTTGACCATTTCATTGCAGTTAACATTACAGTACATGCTCTACCTCTTGAAATTCTTACTTTCATTAGCTTTTGTGATTACCCTTTCTTGTTTCTCTTCTCTTGAACATCTCCTTTTCTTCTCCCTTGTTGCCTTTTCTCATTTCACTGCTTCTTTAATATCGGCATTTTCCAGTACTAAATTTTTTAGCTCCTTTTTCACTTTAGACATTGTTTATATGCTTTAATCTGTGTCTCCATGGCTTCAACTAACACTTAAAGTCCTGAAAACTAGATAGCTGAAATCCATATTTCTATATTCAATTTCTTAGAAAATTTTCCTTAGATATCTTGCAGATAACTCAAGAGGATTTATTAAAAACTGATCTCATGGGGCACCTGGGTGGCTCAGTGGGTTAAAGCATCTGCCTTTGACTCAGGTCATGATCCCAGGGTCTTGGGATAGACCCCTGCATTGGGCTCTCTGCTCAGCAGGGAGCCTGCTTCCCCCCACCCACTCTCTGCCTGCCATTCTGCCTGCTTGTGATCTCTGTCTGTCAAATACATAAACACAATCCTTAAAACAAACAAACAAACAGAAAAACTGATCTCATTATTTTTCCAAAGAGTTTTCTTTTTCCTGTATTTCCATTCTTAGTAAATGGTAGCATAACTATTCATCCACCCAAGACAGAGATCTGATAGACTCCTTCTAATCTTCAGTTTACATTATCATAAAAATTTCAATTTCCATGAATTCTTTTATATGTTTTTAAATCTCTTTTCACACCCATCATTTTAGCTAATGATTTTATTACCCATTCTCTATAATAGTTTAGTAGTTTCTTTAGTCTATTTTTTTTTAACTTTTGGGTTTCAGGGACAAGAAGTTTCAAAAACACAATTAGATTTAATTAGTGAATTTATCAAAGCTTCTTGAAAAATTCAAGATGCAAAAATTATTTGTACTTTGGTAAAGTAACAAAATTTTTTGGCAAATAAAATTCAAAATGTCACTTGAAATAATAAGAAAACAATAAAATACTTAGAAATAAATATAATGAAATATGTAAAAAAACATTATACCTAAAATAACAAAATATTCTGAAAAATGTCAAAAAAGATCTAAATAAGTGGAAAAGCATACCATGTTTATGGATTGATTAGAAGGTTTGATAATGTTATGGATGTCAATTCCAAAATGGATAGGTAAAGTAAATGTAATCCCAATCAAACTCCTGTAGGATATTGTGTAAAGTGACAAGCCAATTTTAAAATTTGTATCACAATGCAAAGGTCTTTGAATAGTTAACACAATCTTGAAGAAGAGAAAACAAAGGTGGATGACTTAACACTCTTTCATTTGAAGACTAATGATAAGCTTGTTAAGATTCAGGCCATGTGATATTGATAAAAGGATTAGCAAATAGGGCAATGGAGCAAAATAGATTCCAAAAATAGGTTCACAAATAGTCACTTAACTTACATCAAAGATCCCCTTGTAATTAAGTGGGGGAAAATAATCTTTTTAATACATTATGTCAGAGTAACTGCATATTTATATGCAGAAAAGGACCTTGATTCTACATCACACTATGCACAAAAATTAAATTAAGTTGGGTCATAGACCTAAATGTAAAAGATAAAATGATTGAACTATTAAAACTATGGGTCATAAAATAAATCTGACCAAGGACCTCTGTTTGTAAGTAAAGTTTATTGGAACACAGCCAGCTCATTCATTTATGTAGTGTTTATGATTGCTGTCATGCTACAAGGCAGAACTGAGTAGTTATGATGGAGAGCATATGGCCCACAAAGTCATACACATGTACTAGCTTGCCTTTTATAGAAAAAGTCTGTGAAACTTTGTTCTAAAGGAAAACAGAAAAACATCTTTGTAATGATGGCATGGTGCTTTTTTTTCTTTATTAAATAAACATAAAATAAAAATCATAAGATACTAAATAAAATAATAAATTGACTTCATAAATTAGGAACATCTGTTTATTAGGCTTTGTGCCCAGAATATAATAAAAACTCTTAGCAATCATTAAGAAAAAAATCTAATTTAAAAATGTACAAAGGATTTGTTTTTGGTTTTGTTTTTGTTCTTAAAGATTTTATTTATTTATTTGGGAGAAAGAGCAAGAGAACACAAACAGAGGGAGTGCCAGAGGGAGAAGGAGAAGCAGGCTCCTTTGTTTCCCCAAATTATTGTTCATAGTCCTGCTTAAACTCTTTAATCCTCCCCCAACTGTGTAAAATGGTGATTTTCCACTGACTGTAGGTTAGAATAATCAGGGATCTTTTACAAATTATTTATGCACTGTAGGCCAATAAATCAGAATCTTGGAAATGTAATGTCTGGACACAGGCATTTTTAAACTTTCTTAACTTATGTGCACCAAGGAGATTCATTGACCTACAATATAATGTTTCAACTTCTTAGTATGTATATGCTCAAGTACTTAATATCTGAACTGGCCAAGTTTCTTCATCCTATGTTGTTCCCACTTGCCTTATCTTTTTGTGAGATATATGGAATAAAAACAATTTCCCCTCTACTCTTCTGAGTTCTTAGTTTAGGTCCTGGTAATAAAAAACACATGACCAAGAGAAAAACAAACAGAAGTTTGTTAACATGCACTCCTCATGTATACATGGGATATGTGCAGGGAAAAATAAATAACTCCTAGAGGTGGCCTAAGCCATCTGTTTAAATTCCATCTCCAACTGAACACAAAAGAAAGGTGGAAGAGACAGTTAAAAAAAGTTACCAGTGAAAGTACAGTAAAGTAGGATAAGGTTTGTTATGCATATTTAAAGCCGACTCTTCTCCATTGTTAAAATTCGCTTGATTTAGGGTCATCCTTCTCTTCCTGACTCAGAGAGGGACATATCCTTACCTAAAGGAGATTTCCTTCTAAGTCTTTCTTTCAAAAGGGTAGCCTCTACACTTTTTTCAGAGCTTCTCCTATGTCTGCTATTTCTCAAAATATCAGCTCCAAATAATCTTTGTCAAAGAGGCATATTTTGGGGTGACATATTCTGCTACCCTTTAGATATTCTTCTTCTTGCAAGGTTCAATTTAAATGTACCCACCTTGTGAAGACTCACCCCTGCCCCATGTAAATTGAGATCCTTCACAGCCACTTACAGTACCTATCACTTACTATAGTAGATAGAACAAGAGCTTCATAAGGCTGGTCCTCTACCTTAGATATATTTTTACCTCTAGTAGAGTGTATAGAATAAATCCAATAAAACTTAAATGAATGAACACATTAATCTCTTATTTTGAGACTCACAGAAAAAAAATCCCCTGGTTACCCTCATCTAATTGAGCAGAATATACTATCTTCTCAAAATGAATATATATTCAGGAAATGTTTGAGAAAATACAAATGTAGAAATTGATATGAGCTAATAAGTTTACCCAAGAAGGTAAAATGCAAATGAACGTGTATAGAATAATCTTCCAAAAATATACAAAATAATGTGAAAATTACAAACAACAAACATGGTATTCTTGGTCAAAAGCAAAGAAAGCAACAATAGTTACTGCATACATTAAAAGTGTTATGTTGAGAGGTGCCTGGATGGCTCAGTGGGTTAAGCCTCTGCCTTCAGCTCAGGTCATGATCTCAGGGTCCTGGGATCAAGCCCCACATTGGGCTCTCTGCTCAGTGGGGAAGCCTACTTCCCCTTCTCTCTCTGCCTGCCTCTCTGCCTACTTGTTATCTCTCTCTGTCTGTCAAATAAATACATTTTTTAAAAAGTCTTACATTGACATTGAAGAAAGCTTCTTAGACAAAGCAGTCTCCTGCATAAGAAAAACTTAGTGGAAGATAATTCAGACATTTTGACATATCTTGAGCACAAAATCCTGAGCACTACCTTTGAACAAAAAAATGTGCAAAAATTGAAGGACAAAAATAAGATGTCATTCATTTGTGCATTGTTAGCACTGTTCTCAGTGCAGAATGGATCCAGCAAAAGGAGATGAAGTAAATCTATCTAGTATGGGAAATGGGTATGTTGCTTGCTCTTGATTCCAAAAACTCAGGATTCCTTATTGATTTGTAGAGTTATTATGAGCAGCAACATAACCAAATCCAGCAGAAATTAATCCTAATAGAATTTGTGGAAGAGACAATCTTAACAGATAGTTAACATGCCATCTTGTCATTTGGTAGGAAAAAAACAGAATCTCTACACTCATAACCTGACACTAAATTTTCAAGGCAAAAACCAAAAACCAAAAAGAACAACAAAAAAACCCAACACCTGCTGAACTTTATTATCCTCATTTTACAGAATATATATTCATTAAATGATTTCTCCAAACTCACAGAACTATTCTAGCACTATGGGTTCTTTACAACTTCTTAATAGATATGGGATTGCTAAATATCATTACCCAAACTGTGTAAGGAAATGTTCTGCTTTATTGTCACTCTCAGACCTTGAAGAAAACTTGTGGAAGGATTTAGTACATTGCTTTGAAGCTTTAACACAAAATTAGGGGACTGTGAGAATTACTGTTGTTGGTGATAGCAAGACTAGAAATGTAAACTTTTTTTCTACTTGTCCTCACACTGACATTGTGATAAAATCTCTCAGACTTATTTTTTGATTCTACCCCTTCTGTTTCATCCCCCACCCCCAACCCAACCATTGCTCCTAAATATCAGTGTTTCCTAAGGTCTTTGAGACCTACTCTACTTTACTTTGGGAAATTCAAAGAACAAGGTGAATTGTTTATCAATCTGCAGTGCTTTCATAACCTCAACTCCAGATTCTCATTTTTATTGGACAACATATAGCCACTATGCTATTTTGATAGGAAGCATTTTGAGTGTGATAGCTTGACCCATAATATTATTGCCACAACTCTCTGACAGTGATTTATATTGCACAATCCTTCCTTGTCATTTTCAAAACAGCTTTGGCCATACAAGAGTGAGACAGCAAGACTAGGATGATTTTTTTCTTCTGGAAACTTGACTACATGATTTTCAGGCTATGTTCTCTCTGAGAAAGCATGGGTCAGTACTTTGACACAGTTCATTCTTTTCTTCAACATTTATTTCATCTTATTCCAGTGGCAATCCTTAGCCATTCCTCATTTGTTATTTAGTTTCCAGTTTTAAATTCAGTTATTGAAGAGAAGCAGTACTCAAAATGCATTTTATGTATTAGAAGTTTCATTCTTATTTATAAATATTTGAATACCGTTTCTTAAATGCCAAAATAAATGGTTATAAAGAATTGTGTAGAGGGAAGGGGGCCATGATGGTGGAGGAATAGGGGGCCCTATTTCAACAGGTCCCCCGAATTGAGCTGGATATCTACCAGACCACTCTGAACACCCATGAAATCAGCCTGAGCCGTAAGAAGATATATCAGGATCTATACCAACAGAATATCTCCAGTGACCGGTTTCACGTTATGAAACAAGGACCTATGATTCTGCAGGCAGATATCAAAAGATAAATGGAAGAAGGAGGGAGCTTCCATAAGCACTGGCACCATAAAGGTGAAATAACACAGGAATGGAAAAAATGTCCCAAGCTGGGATGGGCAGAGACTCACAGACCTGTAGCCATGGAAAAAGGACTTTAGGGCAGGCCCCAGACTGAAACCTGAAGCTGTGGGAGTGCATGTGTGAAGTGGGAGTGGCTGGTGGTTTTAGAAGCACAAAGGACAGAGACATGCCTGGACCTGAAAGTGAGGGCTGGGTGTGGTGCTGTGAAGCACACAACCCAGAATGTTGTGGTTTTTAGTAGCACAGACAAAAACAAACAAAACAAAACAAAACAAAACAGTGTGGCCTGGAGGGCTTTCTGGAGAATAGACTGCATTCACTCTGTTCTGAGACAGAGGATTGGATATGGTCACTTCTGCTCTGACTCTCAGAAGAGACACAGAAAGCCACCAGGGAATGCTGCCAGAGAACAAAAGCCCCCCCCAAACTGGTTTTCACTGAGTCCATGCCCCCCATTGGGGGCAGGGCAATTCTGCCCAAGTGGGGTTTCATGAATAACCGCATGGAAGGTCCCATTCCCAGAAGACAGGCTGAAAGAACAAGAGGCCAACAACCTTAAGGTCCTTATAAAACAGGTGCAACTTCCTTGGGTTATGGTCAATAGTTTGGACTCTGTACATTCCCTCAACCACCTCTCACCATAAGGGAGAACCACCAACACAGGAAATTTCAGAGATTGTGAGCTCTGCCAAAAAACGAATGGATATGGATATGTCATCATGTCAGAAATAGAATTCAGGGTAACAGTCATGCAGACAATAGCTAGGTTGAAGAAAAACCATTAAGGTAACATAGATTCTCTAAGGACAGAAGTGAGAACTGATCTGGCAGAACTTAAAAATGCTATCAGTGAGATCCAATCTAATCTAGATACTCTAATAGCTAGGGTAAATGAGGCAGAAGAACGAATTAGTGATCTAGAAGACAAACTAATAGAAAAGAAGGATCAGGAGGAGGCCTAGAGCAAACAGCTTAGAATCCATGAAAACAGAATTAGAGAAATAAATGATGCCATGAAATGTTCTAAAATTAGAATTATTGGATCCCTGAGGGGTTGGAGAGAGAGAGAGAGAGAGAGAGAGGACTACAAGATATAGTTGAGCAAATCCTAACTTAGAATTTCCCTAATCTGGGGAATGAAAGAAGAGTTCATGTCCTAGAGGCAGAAAAAACACCCCTCAAGGTCAAGGAGGGCAGACTAAACTTGCAAATCTTAAAACAAGGCAAAACATCTTAAGAGCAGCTGGGGGGAAGAGCTTCCTTATGTACACAGGGAGGATCATCAGAATAACGTCAGACCTGTACACAGAAACCTGGCAAGCCAGAAAGGGCTGACAAGATATATTCTGGGTACTAAATGAGAGGAACATACAGCCAAGAATATTTTATCTGGAAAGGCTGTCATTTAGGATGGATGGAGAGATAAAGAACTTCCAAGACTACCCCAAACTGAAAGAATATGTGACCACTAAGCCAGCCCCGCAAGAAATACTAAGGGGGTTCTATAAAAGAAGAAAGACTCTGAGAGTGATATAGGACATTTTATTTGAAACATAGATTTACAGAGACAATCTATAGAAACAAGAATCTCACAGGCAAAATGATGACAATAAAAATATATCTTTCAATAACCATTCTCAATATGTACAGCCTAAATGTTCCCATAAAATGGCAGAGGGTTGCAGACTGGATAAAAAGACAGGAACCGTCCATATGCTATGTACAAGAGACTCATTTTGAACCTAAAGATACAGCTAAACAGTGGACCATAAAAGAAAGCTGGGGTAGCAATCCGCATATCTGACAAGATAGATTTTTTTTTTCCTGACAAACTAGATTTTAAGCTAAAGACGGTAGTCAGAGATACAGAAAGATTCCATATCATTCTTAAAGGTTCTATCCAACAAGAATGTCTAAGAATTAAAATATCTATGCTCCCATCATAAGAGCAGCCAACTACATAAGACAACAGTTAATCAAAAGGAAGACATATTGATATAATATGTTAATTGTAGGGGATCTTAACATTCCACTCTCAGCAATAGAAGGGTCATCTAAGCAGAAAATGAACAAATAAACAAGAGCTTTGAATGACACACAGGACCAGACAGACCTCACAGATATATACAGAACATTCCACCCTAAAACAACAGAATACACATTCTTCTCGAGTGTACATGGAACTTTCCCTAGAACAGACCAAATAGTGGGTCACAGAGCAGCTCTCAACCTATACCGTAAGATTGAGATTATTCCCTGCATATTCTCAGGTCACAATGATATGGAACTGGAACTCAATTACAAGAGAAAGTTTGAAAGAAATTCGAACAGTTAGAAGATAAAGACCATCCTGCTGAAGAATGTTTGGGCCAATCAGGAAATCAATGAAGTCCTTAAACAATTCATGGAAACCAATGAGAATGAAGACACTTCAGTCTAAAATCTATGGGATACAGCAAAGGTGGTCCTAAGGGGGAAATTCATAGCCATCCAAGACCCCATCAAAAAAAAATCCTGGGGTGCCTTGGTGGCTCAATGGGTTAAAGCCTCTGCCTTCAGCTCAGGTCATGATCCCAGGGTCCTGGGATCAAGCCCTGTGTCAGGCTCTCTGCTCGTCAGGGAGCCTTCTTCCCTTTCTCCCTCTGCCTGCCTCTCTGCCTACTTGTGATATCTGTCTGTCAAATAAATAAATAAAATCTTTGAAAAAAATCCTGAATTCACAAACTGTCTTTACATCTTAAAGATCTGGAGAATCAACAACAAATTAAACCTAATCCATGCACAAGAAGGGAAGATTAGAGCAAAGATCAATGAATTAGAAGCCAGAAATACAGTAGAACACATTAATGAAACTAGAAGCAGGTTCTTTGAAAGAATTAATAAGATCGATAAACTACTGACCAGACTTATCCAAAAGAAAATAGAAAAGACCCAAATTAATAAAGCTATGAATGACAAACCAAAAGAGACTCTTAATGTCATAAAACAAATTGAGGGGGTGGGGGAGAGAGGGGTTGGGAGAGGGTGTTGGGGTTACATTATATGTTTAAATGAGAAAGCTTAAATTAAAAAAAAATATGAATGAAAAGGGGAGATCATGATTAAAAACATGGAAATATAATCATCAGAAATTATTATCAACAGCTATATGCCCATAAATTAAGTAACATAGAAGAAATGGATGCCTTCCTGGAGACCTATAAACTTCCAAGACTGAATCAGGAAGAAACTGACAACTTGAAGAGACCAATAACTAGTAATGGGATTGAGGCACTGATCAAAACACTTCCAAAATACAAGAATCCAGGACCTGATGGATTCCCTAGGGAATTATATCAAACCTTCAAAGAAGAATTAATACCTATTCTACTGCAGCTGTTTCAAAAAACAGAAATAGAAGGAAAACTTACAGACTTTTTCTATGAGACCAGCATTACTTGATCCCCAAACCAGGCAAAGACCCCACCAAAAGGAGAATTTCAGGCTAATATCCCTGATGAATATAGATGCTGAGATTCTCAACAAGATCCTAGCAAATAGGATTCAACAGTTTGTTAAAAAGATTATCCACCATGACCAGGTAGGATTTATCCATGGGATGCAAGGGTGGTTCAACATTTGCCAATCAATCAATGTGATAGAACAAATTAATAACAGATGAGAAAAGAAATACATGGTCCTTTCAATTGATGCAGAAAAAGCATTTGACAAAATACAGCATCTTTCCCTAATTAAAACCCTTCAGAGTATAGGGAGTGAGGGAATATTCCTTAATTTCATAAAATCCATCTATGAAAAACCCACAGCAAATATCATCCTCAATGTAGAAAAGCTGACATCCTTTCCCTTAAGATCAGGAACGTGACAGGGATGTCCACTCTTGCCACTATTTTTCAACATAGTAATAGAAGACCCAGCAACAGGCAACAAAATGAAATGAAATATATTTAAATTGGCAAAGAAGTCTAACTCTCTCTTCGCAGATGACATGATACTTTACATAGAACACCAAAAAAAAACTCCACTCATAAATTACTAGAACTCATACAGCAATTCAGTAATGTAGCAAGTAATAAATGAATGCACAGAAAAATCCATTGCTTTCTTATACACTAACAATGAAACTGTGGAAAGAGATATTAGAGAATGGATTCCACTTACAGCAGCAACAAAAACCATAAGATACCTTGGAATTAACCTAAGCAAGGAAGTAAAGATCTATAATCTAGGAAATAAAGAAGACTCATGAGGGATGCCTGGGTGGCTCAGTTGGTTAAGCAGCTGCCTTCAGCTCAGGTCATGATCCCAGCGAACTAGAATCGAGTCCCACATCGGGCTCCTTGCTTGGCAGGGAGCCTGCTTCTCCCTCTGCCTCTGCCTACCACTCTGTCTGCCTGTGCTCTCTCTCTCTCTAACAAATAATAAAATATTAAAAAAAAAAGAAGACTCATGAAAGAAAGTGAAGAAGAAACAAAACAAAACAAAACAAAAAAAAAAAAGAAAAATATTCCATGTCATGGATCAGAAGAATAAGCATTGTTAAAATGTCTATGCTTCCCAGAGCAATCCACACTTTCAATGCCACTCTAATCAAAATACCATTGGCATTTTTCAAAGTGCTGGAAAAAGCAATCCTAAAATTCCTATGGAACAAGAAAAGACCCCAAATTGCCAAGAAAATGTTGAAAAAGAAAAACAAAGCTGAGAGCATCACGTCGCCTGATGTCAAGCTATATTACAAAGCTGTGATCACCAAGACAACATGGTACTGGCACAAAAACAGAAACATAGACAAATGGAACAGAGTAGAGCGCCCAGATATGGACCCTCAAATGTATGGTCAAGTAATCTTGGACAAATCAGGAAAAAAATATCCAATGGGAAAAAGACAGTGTTCAATAAATGGTGCTGGGAAAATTGGACAGCAATATACAGAAGAATGAAGCTCCACCACTCTCTTTCACCATACGCAAAGATAAACTTGAAATGGATGAAAGATCTCATATGAGAAAGGAATCCTCAAAATCCTGGAGGAGAACATAGGCAGTAACCTCTTCGACATTGGCCACAGCAACTTCTTTCAAGACAATCTCCAAAGACAAGAGAAACAAAAGCGAAAGTGAACTTTTAGGACTTCATCAAGATCAAAAGAGTCTGCACAGCAAAGGAAACACTCAACAAAACAAAGAGGCAACCCATGGAAGGGGAGAGTTATTTGCAAATGATACTACAGACAAAGAGCTGATATCCAAGATCCATAAAGAACTTCTCAAACCCAACAACCCCCTGAAAAAACAAATAATCAAGTCAAAAAAATGGGCAAAAGACAGGAACAGGCACTTCTCCAGTGAAGACATACAAACGGCTAACAGTCACATGGGAAAGTGTTCATCATCATTAACCACCAGGGAAATTCAAATCAAAACCACACTGAGATACCACCCTACACCAGTTAGAATGGCAAAAATTGACAAGGCAAGAAACAACAAATGTTGGAGAGGATGTGGAGAAAGGAAAACCCTTTTACACTGTTGGTGGTAATGCAAGTTGGTGCAGCCACTTTGGAAAAGAGTGTGGAGGATTCTCAAAAAAAATTAAAAATAGAGCTCCCCTATGACCCTGCAATTGCACTACCTGGTATTTACTCCAAAGGTACAGATGTAATGAAAAGAAGGGGCACATGCACCCCACTGTTCATAGCAGCAATGTCCACAACAGCTAAAATGTGGAAAGAGCAGAGATGCCTTTCAACAGACAAATGGGTAAAGATGTGGCCCATATAGACAATAAAATATTATTCAGCCATCAGAAACGATGAATACCCAACTTTTTCATTAACATGGATGGGACTGGAGGAGATTTTACTGACTGAAATAAGTCAAGCAGAGAAGGTCAATTATCATATGGAATCACTTACTTTGGAAACATA
The DNA here is from genome assembly GCA_003697995.1 of Taxidea taxus jeffersonii. NCBI lineage: Eukaryota > Metazoa > Chordata > Mammalia > Carnivora > Mustelidae > Taxidea > Taxidea taxus. Next base: position 38,946 of record ML097749.1, read on the forward strand.
AGGAATAGCATGGAAGACATGAGGAGAAGGAAGGGAAAAATGAAGGGGGGATGTAAGAGGGGAGATGAACCACTAGAGACTATAGACTCCAGGAAACAAACTGAGGGTTTTAGAAGGATTGTGTGTGGGGTCAGGGGTTGGCCCAGTGATAGGCATAAAGGAGGGCACTTGGGATGCCTGGGTAGCTCTATTGGTTAAATGTCGGCCTTTGGTTCATGTCATGATCCCAGGGTTCTGGGATCAAGTCCAGCATCAGGTTCTTTGTTCTGTGGGGGGCCTCCTTTTCCCTCTGTTATGCTGCTCCCCCTACTTGTGGTTTCTCTCTTTCTGACTAATAAATAAATAAAATCTTAATAAAAAAGAAAATGAGGGCATGCATTGCATGGAGCTCTGGGTGTTATATGTAAACAATGAATCTTGGAACACTACTTTAATAACTAATGATGTTCTGTATGGTGACTAACATAACACAATTAAAAAAAAAGACTTATTTGGCATTAAAATCACCATATCAACTGAAAAAAATCAGTCCTTTCATTTGTTATCTTGAGGAAATGCTTTATGTAAGGTATTATTTCTTTGAGCCAACACATTTGTTTTATTCTTGAATATTCATAATATGCTGTTGTGAAATTTCCCTGGGTTTTAAGATGTGCTGAGGATAAAGTTGTAACACTGCAGAATATGAAATAAAAATAGGTGTGTATATGTTATTCTCTTACAGTTTTCAAACTTATACCTACTAATTGTATTTATTGTCCATAAATGGCTTACTTTCT
>ML097749.1:39734-57526 GCA_003697995.1 Taxidea taxus jeffersonii
ATACCTACTAATTGTATTTATTGTCCATAAATGGCTTACTTTCTTATTATATTAGTCTTGAAGTTGTTAAATCCTAGTATCATAGAAGGTAGTATGTATCAATATATTCATCCCAGAGGAAAAATAACCCATATACAATGATGTTTTGTAACTTTGCTGACAGACTATTCTTTAGCTTTTCATTATGTTTGGGTTCTGATGATGCCAAACTATCCCTACAGCTCCAATGAGAAGAATACTTTCTTAAATGGGGTCAAGATATAAGTAAAAGTTCTCTAGAATCTCAGATTGCATAAGTGTGAAAGTTTTAAGGAAATTAAATATCACTTTGCACTATTTTTAATACTGGCATGGGAAAATGAAAAAAATTGTTTACCTAGAGAGGGTGTTTCACTTGACCTCAGTAATACCTATTCTCCATTAGAACTGTTCTGAGATATTGGTCACATAAAGTATGACTTAATTACCATGGCTTTTGCTTATAACTTACAGAATGTTTCAATATAAATGACATTTCTGATCAACTTGAACAATGTTGCTAAAGCATGGAAAGGTATATATGAAGTCAAATACCATTGTAGGAATAGATTCTCAAGACCTCAGTAAAAAGGAAAAAAATAAGAAGATTCAGAATTTCATATCAGAATTCAGACCCCTGTGCTTATATTCATTTGATCCCAGTAAGTGATCAAATTACTTATTTTATATTTTTTAATATTTTATTTGTTTATCTGACAGAAAGAAAGAGACAGCGAGAAAGGGAATACAAGAAAGGGGAGTGGGAGAAGGAGAAGCAGCCCTCCCACTGAGCAGGGGTCCGATGTGGGGCTCAATCCCAGGACCCTGGGATCATGACCTGAGCCAATGGCAGATGCTTAATGACTGAGCCACCCAGGTGTCCTTTATTTTACATCCCCAAGATAGAATTAATGGCCTTTGAAGGATTTCAACTTGCGAATGACCACGTCAATATTTTTCTCACTTATGAAGTACAGCTGTGTGGTGAAAGACTCTAACATTTCCAAAAACTAAAGAAAGCTCATGCATACCAATAATAATCTACTTATAGAGAATGCAATGTCTTATTTTCTTGATATACACCATACAGTGTAAGAGTAAATATGTTTAAATAAGTCCATATTTTCAAAAATAACAGTATCTTTCTTATGATATTTTAGACCAGCAGCATTGTAGTTTTGAATGCACCATATTTTGTGCACTCTAGAATCAAAACACTAAACACATACATATATCTAAATAGTAGAGAAATATATATAAAGATTAATTTAGCCAAATTAAATTTAAGTTCCCTACTCCAATGGAAGTCAGTTTAAGCCAGTTCGGTACTCATTTCTTTGAGCTGTAACTTGATACCTATAGCATTTTCATTTAAATTATTTGAAAATCGACACTTAGAAACTTTCTTGTTAAAACTGTGAAACCAGGGCTCCTGAGTGGCTCAGTCATTTGAACATCAGACTTTATTTCAGTTTGGGTCATGATCTCAGGGTCATCAGGTGGAGCCTCAGGTTGGCTGGTGGTTCATACACAGCGGGGAGTCTGCTTGAGAATTTCTCTCTGCTTCTTCCTCTGTCCCTTTCCTAACTTATATGTTTTCTCTCTTTCTCTGTCAAAATAAATAAATAAAAGTCTTAATTTTTTTTCAAACCCAGTGAAGCTAGGTTCTGTGAGTTCACACTAAGAAAAGGTTAACTGAAAGTAAAAAATCAAGGTGGTCTGTGGCTGGCTCAGTTGGTAGAGCATGAAACTCTTGATCTTACTATTATGAATTGGAGCCCCACGTTGAGTGCAGAGATAACTAAAAATGAATAAATGAATAAGTACATTTTTTAAAAAAAAGAGGTGAAAGTCAAAAGAATAAGGTTTAATTAAACTCTTGCAGGAAATATGGAAATCACAAATGAAGTAGGCCCTGTGAAGAAAGAAAAACCTTTACCACTTGAGGATTTCTCTTTTCCTTCTTCAAATATTTGAAACAGGGTCGTTAAAAAAAGATTTCTCACTAAGATACCTCATTGTTTTTAAGTGTTGGATAAAAGTTCCATTGTAACTGAGCATCAAAGATTATCAGATAGATTTGTAGACGCTAGTGATTGATAGTTATTCCATATCTGTGAAATGTGTGAAAGAGAGTTATTAGTATGAAACTACCTTACAATATTTTTTTAATCTCTGATAGCATTGTGTATATCATTTTGTAGTTTCAGCTTCCTCAAAGTAGCAAGACATAGGCTTCTTATTTTTCCATATATTCAAATAGGGCTTTCTAACATTAACAAAACTACTAAGAATGGTCTGTCTCAAACCATCAGAATTACAAATTGTTTTGAAGACATTTTGTGCAATGCCATGATAGAAATTATCTAGAATATTATCATGGTTCAAAGTGCCCTGAAATTTTCAAAATGTTCTTGGAATCATTTTTGAGCCCCAACTTCTGGTTTCATTAATTCTTACTGGAGGAGCATGTATGTCTACATTTTAAGTTGCCATTGTTTTAGGAGTCTTTAATCAAAAACAACTGTAGGTTCTCTGTATAATAAGACCACCATATTTTATTTTCACTGGGGAATTATTAAAATTATAAAGATTCCATGACCAAACTGAGCCAGATTAAACAATTTCTTCAATACTGATAAAGTTTAAGGACACTCGTTGGAAACTGAGCAACTCTCTGGTTATTAAAATAAATAACTTCTCATTGAGCCCCATATGGGGCTCTCTGCTCAGTGGGGAGCCTGCTTCCCTCTCTTTCTCTGCCTGCCTCTCTGCCTACTTGTGATTTCTCTATGCCAAATAAATAAATAAAATATTTAAAAAAAATGAAATAAATATCTTCTAGATATTTATCAGTTATTCCATTCTTAATTTTGATCATACTGAATTTTGTTCACTAAGTAATTAGTTAACTTAGTATGCACCAGTTTGATTACTTTGAAGCATATTTTAAGCTTTGTTAGGGCAGGTGTAAGGTTGTGTTTGTTCTAAAGTTGAAATAGCTGGGGCACCTGGATGGTTCAGTGGGCTAAAGCCTCTGCCTTTGGCTCAGGTCATGATCTCAGGGTCCTGGGATCGAGCCCCGCATCAGGCTCTCTGCTTGGTAGGGAGCCTACTTCCCTCTCCCTCTCTCTGCCTGCCTCTCTGCCAACTTGTGATCTCTGTCTGTCAAATAAATAAATAAATCTTTAAAGTCGAAATAGCCTTGGGAGGCCTGGGTGGCTCAGTTGGTTAAGCAGCTGCCTTCGGCTCAGGTCATGATCCTAGCGTCCTGGGATCGAGTCCCGCATCGGGCTCCTTGCTCGGCAGGGAACCTGCTTCTCTCTCTGCCTCTGCCTCTGCCTGCCTCTCTGTCTGCCTGTGCTTGCTCTCTCTGAAAAATAAATAAATAAAATCTTTAAAAAAAAAAGTTGAAATAGCCTTATGACTTAGATGTGCAAATAAATCTTTTCAAAAAAATTTTATTTAAATTCCAGTTAGTTAATATACAGCATAATGTTAGTTTAGGGTGTAGAATTTAGTGAATCATCACTTACATACAACACTTGGTGCTCATCACAAATGCATTCCTTAATACCCATCACCTACTTTACCCATCCCATCCCTCCAAAAACCATGTTTGTTCTCTATAGTTAAGAATCTGTTTCTTGGTTTGCCACTCTTTTTCCCTCTATGTTCACTTGTTTTGTTTCTTTTTTTTAAGATTTTATTTATTTATTTGACAGATATATCACAAGTAGGCAGAGAGGCAGGCAGAGAGAGAGGGGGAAGCAGGCTCCACGCTGAGCAGAGAGCCCGATGCGGGGCTCGATCCCAGGACCCTGAGATCATGACCCGAGCCGAAGGCAGTGGCTTAACCCACTGAGCCACCCAGGTGCCCCTTGTTTTGTTTCTTAAATTCCACATATGAGTAAAATAATATGATATTTGCCTTTCTCTTAGATAATATTCTCTATCTCTATCCACGTCATCGCAATGGCGAGATTTCATTATTTTTACGACTGAAGAATATTCCATTGTATATATATGCCATCCCTTCTTTATCCATTCATCAGTTGAGGGATGCTAGGGCTCTTTCCATAATTTGGCTATTTTCGATGGTGCTGCTAGAAACATTGGGTGCGTGTATGTCTTCAAATCAGTATTTTTGTATCCTTTGGGTAAATACCTACTAGTGCAATGGCAAAAACATAGGGTTCTTTTCTTATATTTTGAGGAATCTTCATACCGTTTTCCAGAGTAGCTGCATAGTTTGCATTCCCACCAACAGTGTAGGAAGGTTCCCTTTTCTCCACATCCTTGCCAATATCTGTTGTTTCCTGTGTTGTTAATTTTAGCCATTCTGACAGGTGTGAGGTGATAGATCAGTGTAGTTTTAATTTGTATTTCCCTGATGATGAGTGATGTTGAGTATCTTTTCATATGTCCGTCAGTCATCTGTATGTCTTTTTTTTTTACACCTGATAATGACTTATTTATCTATTTTTATTATGTCCTGTTTGTCACCATGCAGTACATCATTAATTTTTGATGGAGCATTCCATGATTCATTGTTCCTATATAACACCCAGTGCTCCACAAAATATGTGCCCTCCTTAATACCCATCACTGTGCTAACTGATCCCCCAACCACCCTCCCTTCTAAAACTCTGTTTGTTTCCTGGAGTCTATAGTCTCTCATGGCTCATTTCCCCCTCTAACTCCACCCCCCTTCATTTTTCCCTTCCTTCTCCTCATATCTTCCATGCTATTCCTTATGATCCAAAAGTAAGTGATTCCATATGATAATTGACCTTCTCTACTTGACTTATTTCAGTCAGCAAAATCTCCACTCCCATCCATGTTAATGAAAAAGTTGGGTATTCATCGTTTCTGATGGCTGAATAATATTTTATTGTCTATATGGGCCACATCTTTATCCATTTGTCTGTTGAAAGGCATCTCTGCTCTTTCCACAGTTTAGCTGTTGTGGACATTGCTGCTATGAACAGTGGGGTGCATGTGCCCCTTCTTTTCATTACATCTGTACCTTTGGAGTAAATACCAGGTAGTGCAATTGCAGGGTCATAGGGGAGCTCTATTTTTAATTTTTTTGAGAATCCTCCACACTCTTTTCCAAAGTGGCTGCACCAACTTGCATTACCACCAACAGTGTAAAAGGGTTTTCCTTTCTCCACATCCTCTCCAACATTTGTTGTTTCTTGCCTTGTCAATTTTTGCCATTCTAACTGGTGTAGGGTGGTATCTCAGTGTGGTTTTGATTTGAATTTCCCTGGTGGTTAATGATGATGAACACTTTCCCATGTGACTGTTAGCCGTTTGTATGTCTTCACTGGAGAAGTGCCTGTTCCTGTCTTTTACCCATTTTTTTGACTTGATTATTTGTTTTTTCGGGGGGTTGTTGGGTTTGAGAAGTTCTTTATGGATCTTGGATATCAGCTCTTTGTCTGTAGTATCATTTGCAAATAACTCTCCCCTTCCATGGGTTGCCTCTTTGTTTTGTTGAGTGTTTCCTTTGCTGTGCAGACTCTTTTGATCTTGATGAAGTCCTAAAAGTTCACTTTCGCTTTTGTTTCTCTTGTCTTTGGAGATTGTCTTGAAAGAAGTTGCTGTGGCCAATGTCGAAGAGGTTACTGCCTATGTTCTCCTCCAGGATTTTGAGGATTCCTTTCTCATATGAGATCTTTCATCCATTTCAAGTTTATCTTTGCGTATGGTGAAAGAGAGTGGTGGAGCTTCATTCTTCTGTATATTGCTGTCCAATTTTCCCAGCACCATTTATTGAACACTGTCTTTTTCCCATTGGATATTTTTTTCCTGATTTGTCCAAGATTACTTGACCATACATTTGAGGGTCCATATCTGGGCGCTCTACTCTGTTCCATTTGTCTATGTTTCTGTTTTTGTGCCAGTACCATGTTGTCTTGGTGATCACAGCTTTGTAATATAGCTTGACATCAGGCGACGTGATGCTCTCAGCTTTGTTTTTCTTTTTCAACATTTTCTTGGCAATTTGGGGTCTTTTCTTGTTCCATAGAAATTTTAGGATTCATGTCCTAGAGGCGGAAAGAACTCCTCTCAAGATCAATGAAAACAGACCAATGCCCTAGCATGTAATATTAAGCCTCACAAATATTAGAACCATGGAAACTATCTTAAGGGCAGTTGGGGGAAGAGATTACTTACATATAGAGGAAGGAGCATCAGGATAATGCCAAAGCTGTCCACAGAGCCCTGCAAAGCCAGAAAGGGCTGACAAGACATATTCAGGGTATTAAATGAGAAGAACCTGCAGCCAAGAATACTTTATCTTGCAAGGCTGTCATTCAGAGTGGTTGGAGGTATAGAATGTCCACAACTGCTAGAAGCTGAAGAATATGTGACCACTAAGCCAGCTGTGCAAGAAAGATTAAGGAAGGTTTTATCAAAGAAGAAAGACCCCAAGAGTTATAAAGAACAGAAATTTACAGAGATAATGTATAGAAACAAGGACTTCACAGGCAAGATGATGACAACAAAATCATATCTTTGAATAATCACTCACAATATTTATGGCCTAAATGATTCCATGAAAAGGCACAGGGCTGCAGATTGCATAAAAAGACAGGACCTATTTCTCTAAGCATAATACCCTCTAGTTCCATCCACGTCAAAATAAGTCAATCAGAGAAAGACAACTATCATATGATCTCCCTGATATGAGGAAGTGGAGATGCAACGTGTGGGTTTGGGGGGTTGGAAAAGAATAAATGAAAGAATATGGGATCGGGAGGGAGACAAACCATAAGAGACTCTTAATCTCACAAAAGAAACTGAGGGTTGCTGAGGGTAGGGGGTTAAGGAGAGGGTGGTGGGGTTATGGACATTGGGGAGGGTATGTGCTATGGTGAATGCTCTGAAATGTGTAAACCTGGCAATTCGCAGACCCGTACCCTTGGGGATAAAAATATAAATAAATAAAAAAGACTTCTTTCCATAAGTTTTATTATTAATAAAACTAAAACCTAAGTATTAAAAAAAAAGACAGGACCTATCCATATGTCGTCTATAAGATACTCATTTTGAACTTACTGATACATCCAGACTGAATGTGAAGGGATGGAAAACCATCTTTCATGTCAACAGACCTCAAAAGAACACTGAGGTAATAATTCTCCTATCAGAAAAATTAGATTATAACCTAAAGACTGCAGTTAGAGATACAGAAGGACTCTATATAATTCTTAAAGTGTCTATGCAACAAGAAGAACTAAGAATTATAAATATGTATGCCCCCAACATGGGAGCAGCCAACTACATAAACAAACTGTCAACCAAAATAAAAAGGAATATTTATAACAATACATTAATAGTAGGAGACTTCAACACTCTACTCTCAGCAATAGACAGATCATCTAAGCAGAAAATCAACAAAGAAACAAGAGCTTTGAATGACACACTTCACCAGATGGACTTCACTGATATACACAGAACATTCCACCCTAAAACAACAGCATACTCATTCTTCCCAAGTGTACATGGAACTTTCTTCAAAACAGACCATATACTGGGTCACAATTCAAGTCTCAACTGATACAAAAAGTTTGAAATTTTCCCGGCATATTTTTAGATCAAAATGCTTTGAAACTGAAACTCAATCACAAGAAAATTTTGGAAGAAATTAAAAGACTTGGAAGCTAAATACCACCCTCCTGAAGAATGTTTGGGTCAATAAGGAAAATAAAGAACTTAAATAATTCATGGAAACGAATGAGAATAAAAACACATTGGTCCAAAACCAATGGGATACTGCAAAGGCAGTCCTAATGTGGAAAAACATAACCATCCAAGCCTCTTTCAAGAAAATAGAAAAGTCCCAAATTCACCAGGTAACTCTACACCTCAAATAACTGGAGAAGAAAACAACAGAGCCTAAGCCATGCACAAGAAGAGAAATAACTAAGATTAGAGCAGTGATCAATGAAATAGAAACCAGAAATATAGTAGAGCAGATAAATGAAACTAGAAGTTGGTTCTTTGAAAAAAAAAATAATAACATTGATAAACCACTGGCCAGACTTATCCAAAAGAAAAGAGAAAGGTCCCAAATTAATAAAATATGAATGAAAGGGGAGAGATCATGACCAACACCAAGGAAATAAAAACAATTATGATAAATCATTGTCAATAACTATATGTCAATTAATTAAGCAACCTGGAAGAAATGGACGCCTTCTTGGAAACCTATCACCTACCAGGACTGAAACATCTGTGTGTCTTCTTTAGAAAAATGCCTTTTCATATCTTATGCTTATTTATTAACTGTTTTATTTGGGGTTTTTTGAGTATTGAGTTTTATAAATTCTTTTTGTATTTTGGATACTCACCCTTTATCAGATATGTCATTTGCAAATATCTTCTCCCATTCTCTAGGTTGAATTGAGCTTTGTTGATTGCTTTCTTCATTCTGCAGAAGCTTCTTATTTTGATGAAACCCCAAAGTTTATTTTTCCTTTTGTTTCCCTTGCCTTATGAGACATATCTAGAAAGAAGTTGCAAAGGCTGATGTCAAAGAAGTTATTGCCTATATTTTCCTCTAAGATCTTGATGACTTCCTGTCTCACATTGAGGTCTTTCAGTCATTTTGAATTTATTTTTCGGTATGGTGTAAAAAAAAAAAAAAAGTGGTGCAGTTTAATTCTTTTGATTTTTTTTGTCCAGTTTTCCCAATGTCATTTCTTGAAGAGGTTGTATTTTTTCCACTGAATATTCTTTCCTACTTTGTCTAAAATTAATTCACCATGTAGTTGTGGGTTCATTTCTGGGTTTTCTATTTTGTTCTATTGATTTATGTGTCTATTTTTGTACTAAGACCACACTGCTTGATGACTACAGCTTTGTAAAATAGATTGAAGTCTGGAATTGTGATGCCTACATCTTTTTTTTTTTTTTTTTAAGATTCCTTTCGCTCTTCAGGTTATTTTGTGGCTCCATACAAACTTTAGGGTTGTTTGTTCTAGTTCTGTGAAAAATGTTGGTGGTATTTTTGATAGAGATTGAATTAAATGTAGAGATAACATTGGGTAGTTTAGAAATTTTAACACTGTTTCTTCTTTCAATCCATGGGCATGGAATGTTTTTCCATTTTTTGTGTCCTTTTCAATTTCTTTCATAAGTGTTCTAAAGTTTTCAGAGTATAGTTCTTTTCCCTCTTTGGTTAAGTTTATTCCTGAGTCTCTTACAGTTTTTGATACAGTTGTAACTGGGATTAATACCTAGATTTCACTTTATATTTCTTCATTATTGGTGTATAGAAATACAACAGAATTCTGTACTTGATTGTATCCTGTGACATTACTGAATTTTTGTATCAGTCCTGAAAAAATTTTTGATGGATTCTATTGTGTTTTCTAAATGGAGTATCATGTCGACTGCAAATAGTGAAAATGTTTCTTCTTCCTTGCCAATTTGAATGTCTTTTGTTTCTTTTGGTGTCTGATTGCTGAGTCTCGGACTTCCAATACTTTGTTAAATAACATTGGCAAGAGTGAATATCCCTGTCTAGTTACTGACCTCAAGGAAAAGTTATCAGTTTTTCCCCACGGAGAATGATAATAGCTGTGGGTTTTTCCTATATGGCCTTTATTATGTTGAATTATGTTCCCTCTAATCCTATTTTATTGAGAGTATTTATCATTAATATATATTGTACTTTGTTAACTGCTTTTACCACATCTGTTGAAAGGATCATCTGTTTCTTATCCTTTCTTTTATTAATGTGGTGAATAATGTTGTTTGATTTGCCAATATTGAACCAACTTTGAAGTCCAGGAGTAAGTCCCACTTAATCATGATGAAGGATTCTTTTAATGTACTATTGGATTTGATTTTCTAATATTTTGTAAAGAATTTTTGCATCCATGTTCATTAGGGATAATGGCCTGTAGTTATCTTCTCTGGCCACTCTCTGAGCTCAACCAGCCTGTGACCAAGCTTTTCTGTCTCTGGCACAGAGCCACGCCTAGAACCTCCAAACCCAGCAGATTCCTGCACTCTCCCAGTGGGATCTCCCCGGATCTTGTGGGATCCCTGCTCAAAGAGAAGTTTCTTGACTGTACCATGGATCACGGTTTAAGGTAATCTTGAGTTGAGAGCTCACTACTCAGCTCTGTCTCTGTAGCCGGCTTCCCTGCTCTAATACCTGCAAGCTCTATGACACTTAGACACCCTCAATCCTTCTGTGACCCCGCAGGACCTGAGACCACACTGTCCCCATGTGGGCTTCACCCTGGCTTAGCTTCTGGAGGAATGCCCCTCAGTGGAGCAGACTTTTAAAAGTTCTGATTTTGTGCTCCATTGCTCTGCTGCTTGCTGGGAGCCAGCCCCTCCCACTGTGGTCTATCTTCTCATCATTTTGGATTTACTTCTTCTCAGGTCCTACCTTTCAGAAAATGGTCAATTTTCTGTTTCTAGGATTGCTGCTCTTCTTCTCTTCAATCTCCTGTTGGAATTGTAGGTGTTCAGAATGGTTTGATAAACTACCTAGCTGATCTCCTGCTATCTGATGTCATCTCAGTCTGCTACTCCTCTGCCATTGACTCCTCCTCTCTGGAAGTATAGACATTTTAACAATGTTTATTCTTCCAATCCAAGAGCATGGAATGGTCTTCCATCTTTTTGTGTCTTCTTCAATTTCTTTCATGAGTGTTCTGTAGTTCCTCAAATACAGATCTTTTACCTCTTAGGTTTAGGTTTATTCCCTGGTATCCTATGGTTCTTGGTGATATGGTAAATGGAATCGATTCTCTAATTTCCCTTTCTATATTTTCATTGCTAGTGTATAAGAAAGCAACTGATTCCTGTACATTGATTTTGTATCCTGCCACATTACTGAATTGCTGTATGAGTTCTAGTAGTTTGGGGGTGGAGTCTTTTGGGTTTTACATATAAAGTATTGTGTCTACTGCTAAAAGAGAGAGTTTGACATCTACTTTGCCAATTTGAATACCTTTTATTTCTTTTTGTTGTCTGATTGCTGTTGCTAGGACTTCTAGTAATATGTTGAACAACAGTGGTGAAAGTGGACATCCTTGTTGTGATTCTGATCTCAGAGGGAAGGCTTTCAGCTTTTCTCCATTGAGAATGATATTTGCTGAGGATGATATTTTATAGATATGTTTTAGGAAGTTGAAGAATGTTCCCTCTATTCCTATACTTTGAGTCGTTTTAGTCAGGAACAGATGGTGTACTGGTCAAATGCTTTTTCTGCATCAATTGAGAGGATCATGTGGTTCTTCTTTCTTCTCTTAATGATTTGTTCTATAATATTGATTGATTTGTGAATGTTGGAGTACCCTTGCGTCCTATGGGTAAATCCCACCTGGTCATGGTGTATAATCTTTTTAATGTACTGTTGGATCCTATTAGCTAGGATCTTGTTGAGAATCTTGGCATCCATATTCTTCAGTGATATCGGTCTGAAATTCTCCTTTTTCAAGGTATATGTGCCTGGTTTGGGGATCAAGGTAATGCTGCCTTCATAAAAAGAGTCTGGATGTTTTCCTTCTTTTTTTTTTTTTATTTTTTGAAACGGCTTCAGGAAAATAGGTATTATTTCTTCTTTGAATGTTTGGTAGAATTCTCCAGGGAATCCATCAGGTCCAGGGCTCTTGTTTTTTTGGGAGGTTTTTGATCACTGCTTCAATCTCGTTACTAGATGTAGGTCTATTCAGGTTGTCAATTTCTTCCTGATTCAGTCTTGGAAGTTTGTAGGTTTCCAGGAATGCATCCATTTTGTCCAGGTTGTGTAACTTATTGGTATATAACTCTTTTTTTAAATAATTCATTTATTTATTTGACAGACAGAGATCACAAGTAGCAAGAGAGGCAGGCAGAGAGAGAGGGAGAGGAGGAAGCAGGCTCCCCACTGAGCAGAGAGCCTGATGTGAGGTTTGTCCCAGCACCCTGAGATCATGACCTGAACTAAAAGCAGATGTTTTAACCCACTGAGCCACCCAGGCACTATTGATGATTGTATCTATTTCCTTGGTGTTAGTTGTGATCTCTCCCTTTTCATTAATAATTTTATTAACCTGGCTCCTCTCTCTTCTCTTTTGGATTAATTTGGTCAATGGTTTATTGATCTTATTGATTCTTTAAAAAAATCAACTTCTACTTTCGTTGATGTGTTCTGCTGTATCTCTAATTTCTATATCATTGATCTCTTCTCTAATCTTGATTATTTCCCCTCTTGTGTGTGGAGTGACTTAACCTGTTGTTGATTCTCCAGTTTTTTAAGGTGTAAAGAAAGCTGGTGTATTCTGGATTTTCAATTGTTTTGAGGGAGGCTTAGATGGCTATGTATTTCCCCCTTAGGACCACAGTTGCCATATCCCATAGTTTTTGGGCTGATGTGTCTTCATTCTCATTGTTTTCCATGAATTGTTTTCATTCTTCTTTGATTTCCTAGTTTATTCAAACATTCTTAAACAGGGTGGTCTTTAGTTTCAAAGTGTTTGAATTCCTTCCAAACTTTTTGTTGTGGTTGTGTTCCAGTTTCAAAGGATTGTGGTTTGAGAATATGCAGGGGATAATCTCAATCTTTTGGTGTTGGTTGAGTCCTGATTTGTGACCCAATATTTGTTTTATTCTGAATAACATTTCATGTGCACTCAAGAAGAATGTGTATTCTGTTGTTTTAGGATGGAATGTTCTGTATATATCTTTGAGGTCCATCTGGTCCATTGTGTCATTCAATACTCTTGTTTCTTTACTGATTTTCTTCTTGGATGATTTATCATCCTATGTCTTTTTATTTGAGTGTTCTGTCAGTTTGCATTCAGAGTAATTATTGCTAGATATGCATTTATCATCATTTTATTACTTGTTTTGTCATTGTTTCTGGAGATTTTCTCTGTTACTTTCTAGTCTTTGTCACTTTTGGTCTTTCCTTTCCACTAAAATAATCTCCTTTAATATTTCTTTTAAGGCTGTTTTATTGGTCACAAACTCCATTAGTTTTTGTTTGTTGGGAAACTCTTTATCTCTCCTCTTCTGAATGATAACTTTGCTGGATAGAATATTCTTGGCTGTAGATTTTTCCTAATCAGTACATTTAATATATCATGCCATTCTTCTCTGGCTTGCCACATTTCTGTTGAGAAAGCTGCTGATAGTCTTATGGGTCTTCTCTTGTAAATTCTGGATTTGTTTTTCCTTCCTGCATTCTGGATTTTTCTATTATTATATTTTGCAAATTAAGTTACAATATGTCTTGATGTTGGCCTGCTTTTGTTGATTTTGATGTGAATTTTTTGTGCCTCCTTAATCTGCATGCTTGTTCCCTTTCCCAGACTAGATAAGTTTTCAGTTATTATTTCCTCAAATAAATTTTCTGTCTCCTTTTATCTTTTCTTCTTCTTAGGTGTGCAACTATGTCTTATCTAAATGCCTCATGTGAATGAGGCAGGTCTCATGCAATGTCCGTATTATTCAGTAATGTCTGTTCAACTTGGTTGATCAGAATTTGGGTAATTTCTAGTACTTTGCAAACTGTGGAATCTCCATTTAGTTTATATATCCTCAGTAGTTGTATTCTGCCTTGCACATATGCAACCTAATAATCATTGGTATACTTCTGTGTGTTCCTGGATCTTCTCTCCATAGCTCCCTTTTCTTTTATTTTGCCTTACAAAATCCACCCACCTACACAGCACCTAACTTTGAACTCTGTTCAGCTCAGGAAGATTGACATTGTTTGTTCTCCAGCTTTTTAGTACATTCTGGAAAGAGCCTCATGGCTGAAAATAAGGATAATAATTGGGTTCACTCCCTGTGTTTCCCTTTGTCAGCAATCATAATCCTGTACTGCGTGTTGTATAATATTTGAAAACTATTGCTCCATATATTTTGTCAAGTTTTATAGTTATGTATAGTGGAAGGGGTAGCATGGTACTAAATACACGATCCTGGCTAACAGTCAAATTATAGTCCCATCAATTTTTATTTCAGACAATTTTAAACCTACATAAATGTTGAAATGTTGAAAGAAGAGCATGCCTACCCTTAACTTAGATTTACCAATTATCATCTTGCCCTGGTCTGTCTTTCTTTCCTTCCTTCCTTCCTTCCTTCTTTCTTTCTTTCTTTCTATTATCTTTCCTTCTTTCTTTGATTATCCTTCCTTCTTTCTTTCCCTATGATCTATTATCAATTATTTGCTGAACCATCAGAAGTAGTTTCAGATAGCATGAAATTTTGCATTTAAGTATTTTGCCATGTAGCTCTTCAAAACAAGGAAACTTGTAAATAACCACACTACCTATGTCATATCCAAGAAATATAACATTGTTACAGAAATATTTTCTAATGGGGTCTATATTCAGATTTCTTCAAGTTTTCCTCCACAGTTCTTTAGAGTTTTATTTTTCAATCTAGGGACCATTTTTAAATCTAGGCACCTTTATTTGATTATTAGAACTTTTAGCTTCCTTTGATCTAGAATGGTCCTCTTTCCCTTTTTTTTTTTTCCTTTTACAAAATTGACATTTTTAAAGAGTTCAGGTCATTAATGTCAGATTGTCTCATCATGTTTTAGGTGATGCCAAGTTTGATCACTTGTTTGTTGTTTATGCCAGACTTCTCCAGTGTAATGTATCTTTTTCTTTTACAGTCAATATATATTCTGTTGACTGATATTTTGAGAACTGTGACTGTCCTGTGATTCAATATCCTTTCACCCAACAGTTTTAGAACTATTGGTAATCATTGCCTGAATCAATGATTACACTGAGGACTGCAAAAATGGTGATTTTTCTAATTCTATAATTTCTTGCATATTTTTTATCTGAAGTTCATTTGTAATGAAGAATCTCATAATAATTTTTATCTTAGAAATAAACACTCTTGGAAATGAAGTAAATTATAAACTCTGAGAAAATATCCTTACTGAATATTACAGTTTTTAGTGTCACTGATACAGCATGACTCCCAGCATTTTAGTGATTTCAACTGAGCTTTCTGGTCAGGCACACTACAGTAGTGATATAGAACATTACTTCATATCAGAAAATTCTCTCATGTCTCTTCTTAGTCAGTCTCATTCCCATCCCCAAGGGAAAATTGCTTTTCTGGTTTTTCTCATCATAAATTAGTTGTTCTTGTTATAGAATTTCAAATATGTAGAATCATACTCTGCATTCTTTTGTGTAAGGCTTATTTCAATGATCAGCATATTTTTAATATTTATTTATATTGTTGCATATATCAGTAGTTTGTGCCTTATCAATTTTGAGTAATTATTTGTACCTTTACTCCAGATTATTCATCAGTTTTCCTATTGACCAACACTTTGGATCTTTCTAATTTTCTGCTATTATGAATAAAGTTCCTGTAAACTTTATGGTAGACAGTCTCTAGGGTGTTTTCCTGTTGTGCTTACTACTTGGTACTTATGTGTTTGTATAATTTCCTGTTCTTGAGTGTGGGGAATACCTGTGACCTGATTCTAACCAACAGAATATAGAAAAGGTGATAGTGTGTCACTCCCATGATTTTATTATGTTATAGAACTCCATGTCTTGCTAGTAATCTCTTTCTAGAGACTCTCTCCTTACCTAACTTGGAAGAAATAAATAGTCAGTTTGAGAAGACCACATGACTAGGAAGTAAAGGCAGCCTCCAACAAACAGTAAACCAGCAGCTGGGGTGTTCCACTCCCAAGCACAAGACAATTAATTTTTCCAACAACCTGAGTGACATTTGGAGTAGATTCTTTCCCAGTTGAGCCTCAAGGTAAAAATGCATCCTGGTTGACACTGTAATTTCATTCATGTGAAACGCTAAGCATAGGACCCAGTTAAGATATGCTTCAGTTTCTGACCCACAAAAACTGTTAGACAATAATTATCTGTTGTTTTAAGCCAAGTTTGTGGTAATTAGTTACACAGCAATGGATACCTAATACAACCGTTTTGTACTGTTGATTTGTGAGAATATGTTTTAATTTCTCTTTGATAAATGCTTAGGATTGGAATTGGTGGTTCTTCACTATAGTGTGTTTAATTTGATAAGAAATTCTAGTCCTTTCTCCAAGCTTGTTTTAAACATTTCTCCATTTTTACCAATATATTAGACTTCCAATGACTCTATATCTTTGGCACCATCTAGTCTTGTCCGTCTTTTGTTATATGTTAGCAACACTGCCAAGTGTATAATGATATTTCATCTTGTTTTTAGTTTGCCTTTCCTTAATGACTGGTAATCACTTATTCACGTACTTATGTCCCATCTGTATCTCTTGTTTTATAAAGTTTCTGTTCAAATTATTATCCAATTTTTAATTTGGTTGTTTGTCTCTTTATTATTAATTTGTATATATTTTAAAAATATTTCTAAACACTAGTAGATTGTAATTTCCTTGCTTTGCAGTTAGGTTCTTCGAGTCTGTGTCTGATCTTTTTATTTTCTTAAAATTTTTATTTTGATGAAATTTTTTTAATTTTGATGGTATAATACATTGTTTTTATTATTGTATGGTTTTTATTTTCTGTGATAGAAACCCTGACTCTCACCAAGTCAAAAAGGTGTTTTTCTGTTTTCATTGTATGCTTTATTATTTTAAGCTTTTGTGTTTAGAACTATGATCTACCTAAATCAATTTTTGCATCTACTGTAAAGTTGAGTTCAGAGTTGTCCTCTGTTCCCCCACCTCCATATAGATACTCATTTATTCTAACATAGGTTTTAAAAAGATTTTCCTTCAACAATTAGATTAGTTTATCACTTTTGTCAAAAATCAAATAACCATGGAATTTTTTGTTATTTCTGAGTTCTTCATTCTTCTCCCTTGAGCTATTTGCCAATCCTCTTGCCAGTACAATAGTTTCATGATGACTGTAGCTTTGTAGTATATATTGAAGTCATATTGTGTAAAATGTCTATATTCACCTCTTTTTTCAAAATTATTTCGATATTCTAGCTCCCTTCCGCTTTCACATACATTTTAGAATAGTTTGTCAATTCCTGCAAAAATACCTAGTAGGATTATGACTGGTATCTTTTAAAATCTTTAGGTTGTAGGGAGAATTGTCATCCTAAAGACATGACTTTTCCAATTCACATTTTTTTGGGTCCTTTCTAATTTATTCACAGTGTTTTATAGGTTGAAAGTCTAAGGTCTTACCTGTATTTTGTTAAATTCATTCCTGTTCATTCACTATTTCTGTAGTTTTTGTAAGTGTACTTTTTCATTTTTAAATTATTTGCTCCTTATCATAATACTATTTTGAACTATCATTTTATATCTATGACATTAACTTTGCTGCTTATAAAAAATAGGATAAACCCATCCCTGATGCAAATGAAAAACTTTCAAATTCATTAAAATCTTCTAGGCTTGCATATTTTTTTTATTTAAGCTTTATTTAAACATATAATGTAACCCCACCACCCTCTCCCAACCCCTCTTCCCCCCAACCCCCTCAGTTTGTTTTAGGACATTAAGAGTCTCTTTTGGTTTGTCTCCCTCCCGATCCCATCTTGTTTCATTTTTACTTTTCCTACCACCTTAACTCCCACCCCCGTTGCATCTCCACTTCCTCATATCAGGGAGATCATGTGATAGTTGTCTTTCTCCAGTTGACTTATATCGCTAGGCATAATATGCTCTAGTTCCATCCATGTTGTCACAAATGGTAAGATTTCACTTCTTTTGATGGCTGCATAGTATTCCATTGTATATATATACCACTCTTCTTTATCCATTCATCTGTTGATGGACATCTAGGTTCTTTCCA
>ML097750.1:2874-16087 GCA_003697995.1 Taxidea taxus jeffersonii
AAAAAAAAAAAGCAGTACAAGGGTATGTTGGTGGAGGCTGTTTTAGACAGGGTAGTCAGGTAGCCCTCAAGTGGTTTGCTTAGGATGTTTCAAACAGATAATTCATGCAATGTGCTCAGCTCAGTGCTGACAACAATTGAGAGCTTAACAAACATATTATTAGGTCAGCCTGCTCCACAGCTCTCAGTCCATATTTTAGTCTCTGAATAGCAGTAATAATGAACACTATGTAGCTCTCGCAATGAACTAGGCACTGTTCTAAGCCCTTTTACATATCTTAACTGATTTAATTCTTACAATAACTCTTTGGAGGTAGAACTATCATTATCCCCTTTTATGGGGTTAGAAGCAGACACACAGAAGTCCAAACAGTGAGGGAGGGCTGGAGGCTGGGAACTGAACCCCAGGTGTCTGTTTCTAGAAGCTGAGCTGTGGATGGGAGGGGGCTGTGATCAGACACCAGGAGACAGTGAAGCTGGCATAGGCAGGTTCTGATGTCAGATGGCCTGGCTTCTTATCCTGGCAGGTCTAAACCTCTCTGCCTCAGTGTCTTCATATCTATAATGGGAATACCAGAACCTTTCTTACCTTATAGGGATCGCGCTTAAGACATGAGCCTTCATTCTGCTGTGTGGGGTCCCAGCCTTTTCAGAGTCCAGCCTGGCAGGGAGTGTGAAGGGTCAAGGGGCCCCTGAAACTTCTGAAAGGAAATAAAGGCATATCAGGCAACTGTCAGAGCAACCCTAAATTCAGCTGGGGCGCAGACCTCGGAAGCTAGGCCTTTATGATTTTGAGGGTGCCAAGGTGGAATTGGGAGGTTCTTAAATGCAAAAGACAGGTGAAATCTTGGCGTGGCCACAACATTCAGCTTTCGGGCCTTACACAGCTGCCAGGAGAGGTAAGGCCTCCACGAATGTCAGGGTGTGAATGGCACCTAGAGACCATCAAGTTAGTAGATGGGGAAACTGAGGCCCAGAGCAGCTGAGTGGCTTACCCAAGGTCACAAAGCGCATTAGTGGGCAGGCAGCTGGCAGAAGCCTCGGCTTTCCTTGAGGCTTTCAAATCTCAGCCTCCTACCTGGGCGTCCTCCCAGTGGAAAGGGCCTCACCTCCGTCCCAGGCACTAGCTGCCTCATTCCCCACGTGGGTACCGCAGGGGCCCGGAACACCCCGACTCCCGAGCAAGTTCGACTTGCGCTTGCGCACACGCGGCCAGCCCCTTGCCTTTTCCCCTCTTTTTCCCTCTCCTCCCCGGCCCTTACCCGCCTAGAGGAGGGGGAAACTAGAGAAGCCCAGAACTTGTCCTCAGCCAATAGGCTGGCGGGCCGCGAGCCCGGCCCCCTCCCTCCTCAGGCGCCGTCCAATAGAAATTTACTACAATGTTGTGGCGAACGGAGGGGGAGGGGCGCGCGCGGGCTGGCTGGCGGCGGGCCGGGCGGCCTCGCCTCACAGAGGGAAGGCGGGAGGGCGCGCGCCGGGGCCGCCTGCCTGCTCGCTCTCTCCCTCCCTCCCTCCGCGGGTGGGTTAGTCAGTCAGTCAGTCAGTCCGCCAGCAGCCGGCGGGCCCGCGAGCCGCAGAGGGCCCGAATCTCGGCGCCGGCGCCTTCTCCTGCCATTGTTCGTCTGGCGGGCGGCTGCAGCGGTGGGCTCGGGAGCCCGGGCCCCGGGGGCCACCGGTGAGACGAGGCGGCTGCGGCGCGCGAGCGGGGTTGGGGGTGGTGGTGGCGCGGAGCTGTCCCCGAGGGGACGGTCCTGGCGGCCGCGGTGGCGCCGCAGCCTCTTTGTCTGCAGCCCCCCGCAGGCCCCGGGCCGGGGGCGCTGGCTCCCGGGCCTCTGCGCGCGGGAGGCTGAGGGGCTGCAGCCGGGACGCGGCCGGCCTGAGCAGAAGGAGGCGGGGGCTGCGGCTGCGGCGGGGGAGCGTTGCAAAGTTGGGCTTGGGGTCTGGTCTGTTTTTGACGAGGTCCGCCCATCACTGTCCATGGGCAGGAACCTTGGAAGGAAACCGAATGGAGGAGGATTGCGGGTTCCGGGCGGCGAAGGTGTTGGGGGCAGCCGGAGAGCAGTTTCTTCGTGACGAGGTGGCTGGGCTGTCTGCAGAAGTCTGGCACCATCTGAGGGCTGGAGGGAGCCCTGGAAGGACTGGGAGGCCTTCTCGCCCCAGACGGCCGCCCCGCTGAAAGAATCCCGCGACCCCGAGGGCTCTGCCCCGCTCCCCTCTAGTCTTCGCGGTTCCCAGGGACCAAAGGGTTAAATCTATTCTCTCAGCATCGTGACCTCCTTTTTCAGTTCCTGCATCTGTCGGCTTGGAAATGTTTCCTCCTCCTTGCTGGGCTGCTTCTACCTGTGGGGAGGCTGGATGTGGGCTCGAGCTCCGAGAGGCACCACCCGGCGATTGTTCCGATTGTTCCGGGCGGGGGCTTGCCACACCTGGTCCCTCTGCCCCAGGAACGCGCGTCCCCCGGAGAGAAAGTGATCTCACGTGCAACAGACAAATTGCTGACGGATTGGTTTCTGGCCACAGGATAGCCACTGTCATCCTGTTGTGCCTCTGTGCCCTACCATGAATGCCTCGTCTGTGGGGACTTGGCGTTTTTTTGGCACGTACTGCTGATTAGGAGATAGGTGTTTTGTTTTGTTTTAAGAGGTGCTGAACCCTGTTTTTAGTAGTCTGGGTGATTTCACAGCTGCTATTTTGTTCTTTCTGTTTTTAGGGGAAAATTGCAAGAAATGGTTATGTCTTGTGTCTTGGATATTATTACAGTGGATTTATGCTCTCTTGAGGATGCACTGTGTATGCTGTTGCTCACTGCTCTTTTCTGTATTCTCAGTCTTGGCAAAGATTTTAGTTGGTTTACGCTTTTATTTATTTATTTTTTTAAAGATTTTTTTTGGTTTATTTGACAGAGAGAGAGAGACAGAGACAGAGAGAGAGAGAGAGAGCACACAACCAGGGGGAGAGCAGGCAGAGGGAAAAACAGGCTCCCTGCTAAAGCAGGGAGCCCTGTGTGGGGCTGGATCATCCCAGGACCTTCGCCTCATGACCAGAGCTGGAGACAGACGCTTAAGGGTATGAGCCACCCAGGCATCCCTGGTTTATGCTTTTAATCGAGCAGTTGATATACATATTCCCCCTTACTTTTCATGGAAACTTAATGTACTCTTCATTTCCCTAAGTTGGAAACATCAGAAGTTCTTTGCCAGCTGTATGATTTTTGGTTTTGTGAATAGTTTCTATAATCCATGTAGAGTAGGTCACAGGCTATCTGGCACACAGCACTCAATAAATGACATAAAAAAATGGCTGTAACTGAACATCAGATTGCCTTGGAATCAAGGTGCTAATTCAGAGTGCTTTCTCCATGGAGGTTATAATTAAGGTAAACATGGGAATTATTCATATCTCTGGGGGAAACTGAAGTAGGGTTATCTCTGCCACTATTAAAAGTGAACTCACTGGCAAACCCAAGCTCAGTCTGCTAACCTTCAGATTTCTCTTTCTTCTAATAATGAAACTACACTTTTTTTCTTATACAGTTGGATTCAGGCTTGGAAAGAAATGTTTTTAATTTTTAGGCCTTGCCTAAATTCTCCCAACATTTATACTAGTGTTTTATTACAAATATACCAAATATTTTTTTA
Source organism: Taxidea taxus jeffersonii (assembly GCA_003697995.1). Lineage (NCBI taxonomy): Eukaryota > Metazoa > Chordata > Mammalia > Carnivora > Mustelidae > Taxidea > Taxidea taxus. Next base: position 6,512 of record ML097750.1, read on the forward strand.
AAAGATATTTATTTATTTATTTATTTGTCAGAGAGAGAGGGAGAGCACAAGCAGGCAGAGTGACAGGCAGAGGCAGAAGGAAAAGCAGACTCCCTGCTGAGCAAGGAGCTGGATGTGGGACTTGATCCCAGGACCCTGGGATCATGACCTGAGCTGAAGGCAGCGGCTTAACCAACTGAGCCACACAGGGGTCCCAATATACCAAATATCTTATAGATAAGCCCCCAACCTACCTTTCTACCTTTATTCTCCTTATTACTTGTATTTTTCAACCAAGAAGAACTGTTCAGTAATAACTCCTGCTTTCCGATTTGTATCTCTTTGGCCATGCAGTTCCATATATGTTCTTCCTGACTGTTTTCAGGTCTTTTACCTTAAAAATGTGACATATATTAGTAATTTGAAGTGTGGAGAAAAGTTCCATATGTGGAAGGAACTTGATGGACTTTTTTGTTTTGTTTTGAATTTTCTTTAGAGACTCATTGGTATGGCCAGCTAGTTCAGTTTTCTTTAGCTGGTGTTTGTTAAAGGACTTAGGTCCCCAGTGTCCCATTGATATGTGTAGCCCTTAGTAGTAGATGATTGCTGATGGTGGATTAAGAAAACTACTTAGGGCTTCCATTCTACTCAGAGCTAAGAGCTCTGCTGGTCAATGAGTTTAATGCTTGGAAATTCTGTCTGTCAGCAAATAGACTAAGCTAACAGAAATAGACAAAGCTAGAGGCGTCTGGGTAGCTCAGTTTGTTAAGCATCTGGCTTCAGTTTGGGTAGTAATCTCAGGGTCCTGGGATTGAGCCCCTCATTCCACTCCCTACTCAGCGGGCAGCTCCCACTGCTTGTGTGCTTGTGCTGTCTCTCTCTTTCTTTCTCTCTAAAAAAAAGAAAAGAAAAAGAAATAGACTAAGCCAATAGACCCATCTTTTAGGTCAGTCTCTGCTTACTTTATGCATCTCTTCTCTTCTCTGGTTGGTCTAAGGGTCAACATTTCCTTAATGTTCGTTAGACACTCAAATCATATTTGTTGTTTTCAAGGAGTAGATATGTTGAACAAACCTCTTTTTTTTTTTAAATACTCTTTTTTTTTTTAAGATTTTATTGATTCATTTGACAGAGAGAGATCACAAGTAGGCAGAGAGGCAGGCAGAGAGAGAGAGAGAGAGAGAGGAGGAAGCAGGCTCCCCGCTGAGCAGAGAGCCAGATGCGGGGCTCGATCCCAAGACCCTGAGATCATGCCTGAGCCGAAGGCAGAGGCTTTAACCCACTGAGCCACCCAGGCGCCCCTGAACAAACCTGTTATAAACTAGGCTTATCCTCAACATATAATATAAAATAACATGATATAATTTATATATTAGCAAAGTAATACACACATTTTCCTCTTTGCATATTTAAAAGTGCTTTCATCTTAACCCCCTTCTTTTTTCCTTATAAAACACTGCTAAGGTGGGACACCTAGGTGGCTCAGTTGGTTAAATGTCTGCCTTTGGCTCAGGTCATGATCCCAGGATCCTGGGATCGAGTCCCTCATTGGGCTCCTTGCTCAGCAGAGACCTGCTTCTCCCTCTGCCTGTTATTTTCCCTGCTTGTGTGCTCCCATGTGCACGTGCTCTCTATCTTTCTTTTTCTCTCCCTGTGACCAAAACAACAACAAAACAACACTTTAAAGCTAATATCTAAATTAACACATAATTTTATTTTTTATTATTTCAATTTTTTTGGAAGATTTTATTTATTTTAGAGAGAGAGAGAGTGTAGGGGAAGAGGGAGAGAGAGAATCTTTAGCCCACTCTGCACTGAATGAAGAGCCCCATGCAGGCCCTTGATCTCACAATCTTTTTTTTTTTTTTTTAATTTTTTTTTTTTCGATTTTTTTTTTTTTTTAAATTTATTAGTTAGAGAGAGGGAGAGAGCGAGCACAGGCAGACAGAGAGACAGGCAGAGGCAGAGGGAGGAGCAGGCTCCCTGCCGAGCAAGGAGCCCGATGTGGGACTCGATCCCGGGACGCGGGGATCATGACCTGAGCTGAAGGCAGCCGCTTAACCAACTGAGCCACCCAGGCGTCCCTGATCTCACAATCTTGATGTCATGACCTGAGCAGAAATTAGGAACTGGATACTTAACCAACTGAGCCACCAAGGTCACCCTGAAATTAACAAATGATTTTAAATGATACCTGTCTCCTCTGAAAAAAAATGGTTGTGGCATTTGTTGAGGTATGACCTATATATTTTTTCCTGTTATTCTTTTTTGTCGGGTTTGTGCCCTACATTTAAAGTTCACCAGTGTGACGTTTTCCTTGGTGCGGCTTGAGTTTAACATTTTTTGAAGTTGCAGAGCTAGACTTCCATCTCATTCTTCAGTTTTTATGGTCTTAATTTTAAACAAATTCATATTATGGGAGATGGTGTGCTCTCCCACCAAACACCAAAGACAGTGTTACTTGGTTTCCTTCCTACTTTTGCTAAGAAAGCTTCAGAGTTAAGTCTGTCAGAAGTGTTGGCTAAAAGTCACAGGATTCTTGAATTCTCTGCAGGTATTTTGATATGCACATCCAGATTGTGATTTAAAAATATATGGTCTATAATTTGTGATATGAGTGATAGGGCTTACTTACATATATTGTTTTCTGAATGTCCAATCCAATTTAATACTGGTGATCTGATTTTATAACTTTAGTATCTCAATGGCTATGAGAGGTTGCTGAATTTGGTTCTGAAATCAAGAGGAGCACATGTTTAGACCACAGTCTGTTTCCCTGTTATCTAAGGAGCTGGCCAGCTCAAGTGCTGCCAGTGTATGTTTCTAAGAGTCTTACCAAATTCGTGATTGGTCACACGGCGTGTTCAGATGCAGATTGATCCCTGCCTCCAAAGAACTTGTTTTTTCCTCTATCACTTGAGAGTGGAACCACCTTATTTTATTTGTGAGCTAAGCAATAATAATTTTAAGAACTTTATTCTTATGAACAACTTTGCTTTTTTCTCTAATACCCCCAATGATGAAACTTAAAAACTTTAATTAATTTAATTTATTTATTTGAAACTTAAAAACTTTTAAAAGAAGCCTCTGAATTTATCAGTTATGGGCCTTATTTATATAGAGAATCTAGAATTTTTGGAAGGTAGTCGATTCATTTCATTTATAATAGCTTTTAGGTGAGAAGAGCCAGATTCTAAATATATGTGTTAATTTTTGCTTTTTATTTAAATTTGTTATGCCATTGGTGGCTTACTGTGTGTCATTTTTATGAGTAGATTCATGGGATGTTCAGTAAAATGCAGTGTAACAAATACTCTGGTGTACACACTGAGTTAAATTAGTATTTTGGTTCACTCTGCTGTTATTTAATGAATACACAGTGAGAAAAATTAACAGAGTTATAGCAGTGAACAGTATTCAGAAACTGAAGGCTTTAGAAAGGAGAACTTTGATATTTTATTTTGAGTGCTGATCTTATTTAAAATTAACTGCCTCACTGACACTGCTTCACATGTTGGTTTTAGGAAAGTTTAGTGAGAGCATCTGATTCTGATGAAAGTCTATTTATACTTATTTTTGTTAATTATTTTTTATTTAAATGGGATTGTATCCACCTTGAAGTATTTGAAAATAAATTGGCTAGCTGTTTGGACTTTTAAAGAAAGGCAAAATACCAATGTGGTCAGTACAATACAAGGAATGACTTGAGACTTTAAAATACCCTTCCCCCAATCTTTGTCAGCTTCCTCCAAAGTCACCCTAAATAAATATGCTACCCTTAAAAGTCTCTTGTATATGAAATTCCAGAGCCATCCTGGCATCATGTCTATTTTGTTATTTTGTTATTGCATTTTTTAAGACCAGTTCTCCTATTGCAGTTATCTCTTAATTATCTCTAGGATAAAGCCATATGGATTAAACTGTGATTAGTTATTGCTGTCTCCCTTTCATGGCTGAGGGTTCTTTGTGTCACTGTCACCAAATTAATGTAAGCCTTCTATCATTCAGCTCTCAAGAAAATTTCTGTTTGTAGAAATTGAAATTGTTTCTTAGCTATGTGGAGTGGAGCCTTGAGTAGGGTTAAAGTAATCTTGGCAGAGTGGGTAGGAAGAGGCAAAATTGTCTGATGGAATAGGTTGGAACTGTGACTAAATATTGATATTGATAAATAAGATTGGAAGAAGCAGTAGATGCTCATTAATATTATCTAATTCTTTTTCTATATATTCAATGTATATGTATAATTCTATTATCTAACAATAGGAACAGGAACACCTCATTTTTTTTTTGGAAATAGGTGGAAATAATAAGGTAAAATAAGATACAATATTTACTCCTGAAGTTAATTTTGATTTATAAATGCAGCTTACTTGCTTCTTATGCCTTCCATCCTCTACAAAAAGTATCCTAATCCAAACCAACTTTTGGTAGGCACTCTGTATGTCTGAATTGTAGCACCAGATACAACATAGACTGAGGTTTAAATATAATATTCATTTAGAAAACTTCTATATTCTCTTTTGATAATATCTGCATGAAGTCATAAAAAAGTTATAAGAATTTTGAAGAATTCTCAGTGATTTAACAACATTAAAGCATAGGGTCATTTTGAATTGGTTAAATTTAAGCCTGTGACCCACAAGTGAAGTAGAAATGTAAGCTCTTGGTAATTTATGAATATATAGTACTATGTCAAGGTTGAGCTGTGATTGCTATTCAGCTATTACTTAATGCTTATATAAATTAAATAATCCTATTAAAATCATTTTAATACAATGAGATCTTAACAGTATATCTTTGAATACATCATCATATATAGAATTGCCATTTTAGGGACGCCTGGGTGGCTCAGTTGGTTAAGCGGCTGCCTTTGGCTCAGGTCATGATCCCAGCATCCTGGGATCGAGTCCCACATCGGGCTCCTTGCTCAGCTGGGAGCCGGCTTCTCCCTCTGCCTCTGCCTGCCACTCTGTCTGCCTGTGCTTGCTCCTGCTCTCTCTCTGGCAAATAAATAAATAAAATCTTTAAAAAAAATAAAGAATTGCCATTTTAATTAATATGTCAAGGTTTTTTTGGTTTCATTTTTTTTTTTTTAAGATTTTACTTATTTATTTGACAGAGAGAGAGGGCACAAATAGGGGGAGCAGCAGGCAGAGGGAGAGGGAGAAGCCAGCTCCTCACCAAGCGGGGAGCCTGATGCCAGGCTCAGTCCCAGGACCCTGGTATCATGACCTGAGCTGAAGGCAGATGCCTAATGACTGAGCTACGGATACACCCCTATATGTCAAGTATTTTAATTTACCAATTCAAAGTTGTACGTATATTCAAGTGAGAAATGTTTCACTTTGATGATACATTTGGGACGGGTTATTGAGATAAATGTTTCTGTCTAGTTTTGACCATATAGACATAGGCAGAACTGTCAAGAGCTCCAAGGATTTAAGCCCTCAAATTTTATTTACTTTTAATTTTTGTTTTTTATTTATTTGTAAGAGATTTTATTTTTAAGTAATCTCTATATCCAACATGGGGCTCGAAACCACAGCCTCTGAGATCAAGAGAAGCATGCTTTACCAACTGAGCCAGCCATATACTCCAGGCTCTCAAATTTTACCTGTCAAGCATTTCAGTATGTAATAGGGACTCATGGAAGGGATCTTAAAGAGGCTTTTTTTTTTTTTTTTTGCTACCACCCACTTGCTCTTTCTTGTCCTTTTATCTTTTTTAATGATTCAGAGAATTGACACTGTTGCTAACTTACTACCTGTGAGTCCTGCTAATTTTGATGGTATTATGTAATTATATAAACCTTTTGCATGGTGTCATATGATGTTGTATATATGTCCTCCCACACATGTGTCTTTAGAGTAATTTCTTTCCATCTGGTGTTGGAAATGAGCTCTTTGTGTGGTTATTTTTAAATCTTCAAGCTTTCTGGCATCCTCAACTCTTGAAATAACATAGTTACTTTTGAAGGCCAAAAATCCACATAGTATATTTAGTGTTTTTTTTTTCCCAGTGAAAATGTAAATAGTATTTTATTTTAAAAATCATATCCTGTGTTCTAAACAGGCAACACATGTATTTTATTTTTAGATGGTCTCCAGATAATTTTGTTAAAAGGTAGGAAATAATCAGTCGGTTGTTGCCAAGTAGATAAAGTAAAGGAGACGTACTTAAGGGAAAGGATGCCAACAATAAGAAACCTGTTAGAGGAAAGAGGTTTCAAAGATATTTATTCTCTGAAGGTTTATTGGTATCCTTTTCTGAACTCTTGGAGCATTTATTTGTAATATATCAGATTTGTTGTGTGTGTGTATGTGTTTTTATTTTTTTAAAAATATTTTATTTGGGACGCCTGGCTGGCTCGATTGGTTGGGTGGCTGCCTTCGGCTCAGGTCATGATCCCAGCGTCCTGGGATCGAGTCCCATATCGGGCTCCTTGCTCGGCGGGGAGCCTGCTTCTTCCTCTGCCTCTGCCTGCCTGTCTGTCTGCCTGTGCTCGCTCTCTCTCTCTCTCTCTAGCAAATAAATAAATAAAATCTTAAAAAAAAATATTTTATTTATTTGAGAGAGAGAGAGAGAGAGAGAGAGAGATTGAGAAAATGAATGGGAAGAGGGGCAGAGGGAGAATCAGATTCCCTGTAGAGCAGGGAGCAGGATGCAGACCTTGATCCTAGGACCTTAGGATCATGACCTGAGCTGAAGGCAGATGCTTAACAAACTGAGCCACCCAGGTGTCATGTTGTGTGTTGTTTTATATTGTATATGAAACTGCTATTCCCCAATGAGATTGCCAGGTTCTGGGGGGCAGAAGGTCAATATCATGTCTTTCGTTTCATCCTTATCCCCCAAACACAGATATTGTATAACACAATAGCTAGATACATAAAATAGGGGACACACTAGACATATAGATGTATAGTGAGAATATGATGTCCTGGGATAATTAAGACTTATGACCTGGGTTGTAATGCTGACTGCTTCGATTGCCTCTCTGTGTATGTGTGTGTGTCCTATTTTTTTGGAAAGTAAGTCACAGATAACATGACACTTTACTCCTAAAACGCTTTGTTACGCATATCCTTCAAAGACATTATCCTATATAACTACCATACCATTATTATACCTAAGAAAATTAACAATATTTCCATAATAGCAACCATATATATGGATTGGATATTGGTTGATATTATATATATTGATATAAAATTATATATATATATATAATATATATTGGTTGATAGTGTGTATGTATGTATGTATGTATGTATGTGTGTATGGCATGGAGCCCAATGTAGGTCTTGAACTCACAACCCTGAGATCCAGACCTGAGCTGAGGTCAAGTGTTGGGCACTCAACTGACTAGGCCACCCAATCTCTATTTTAAGAGATTATTGTCATCTACTTAGCAAGATTCATCCAATAATTCTTTTCAGATGCAAGTTTTGTTGACTTATTCTTGCTAGTTGTCTGTCTCTAATATGACCATTAATGAACACTGGTGTTTGTAGGACCAAAAAGACTAGCACTGGGGTGAATGATTGCATAGTGATCATAGCATCATTTATAAACAAATGTACTAAAGAATATATCAGGTGGCCAAATGGCAAGGTATTTCTGTTTTGTTTGATTTTTAGACTTTTATTATGCCTATTGTAGTAGGCAGCCTTTAAGGTGGTCCCCAGTGATTCCTGCCTCCTGGTATTCATGACCTTGGGTAATCTCTTCCCCTTGAGTGTGGCCTGGACTTAACTTCTAATGAATAAAATACAGCACAAGTGGTGGGATGTTACTTCCAAGATTAGGTTACAAAAGGCTGTGGCTTGGTCCCTCTCATCTTCGGCTCTCATTCTGTCCCTTGGATTTTCAGCTGCCATAGACTAAGAATATACAGGCAGCCTGTGTAGAGGCCTACACGGTGAGAAACCAAGTCTGTCAGCAGCAGTGTAAGTGAGCTTGGAAGCAGATCTTCGAGGCCTGATAACAGCCATGTGAGTGAGCTCGGAAGTAGATTCTTCAGGCAGAGTTGAGCCTTAAGTTGAATGCAAACGTGGTTGACACTTGACTACAATATCATGAGAGACCCTGAGCCAAAGGCACCCAGCTAAGTCATGCTTGAGTTCTTGATCTGTAGAAATTGAAATAATAAATGTTTGTTGTTTTAAGCCACCAAGTTTTGGGGGTATTTTTTTTTTTTTCTGAGATTTTAAGTAATCTCTACACCCAATGTGGGGCTTGAACTTATAACCCCAAGATCAAGAGCCACATGTTTCACCGACTGAGCCAGCCAGGTGCCCTGTTTTGGGGATAATTTGTTGTATAAGAATAGATAGCTAATACATCTACCATTTACTAATTTAATAAATATTAATCATCTGTTTTAAAAATTTTTTTTATTATGTTTAGTTTGCCAACATATAGTACATCATTAGTTTTTGATGTAGTATTCAATGATTCATTAGTTGCATATAATACCCAGTGCTCATCACAACATTCATCTGCTATTTTTTAAGGGATTTTTTTTTTTGATTTTTATTTATTTATTTGTTAGAGAGAGAGAGCGAGTGAGCACAGGTAGACAGGGTGGTAGGCAGAGGCAGAGGGAGAAGCAGGCTCCCTGCCGAGCAAGGAGCCCGATGTGGGACTCGATCCCAGGATGCTGGGATCATGACCTAAGCCGAAGGCAGCCGCCTAACCAACTGAGCCACCCAGGTGTCCCATCATCTGCTATTTTTTAAAAGATTTATTTATTTTAGGGAGGCGGGAGGGACAGAGGGAGAGAGCATCCTCAAGCAGATTCACTGCTGAGTGCAGAGCCTGACATGAGGCTCAATCCCAGGACCCTGAGATCATGACCTGAGCTGAAATCTAGAGTCAGTCACCTAACCGACTGAGCCACCCAGGCACCCCGATCATCTATTTACCAAACACTGTCCTAATTGCATTGGGACACACAGTGAATAAAGAAGAATAGAAGTGTCTGTTCTTCTGGAGCTTACATTTTAGTTGGAGAGAACAGATAATAAACATATATACAAATCAGGGGTAGAGTAAAAGATTTTTGTGAGGATCAGGGAAAGCAGGATAAGGGGGCAAAGAGGGAGATAGGGTGGATACTTTAGATAGTAGATAGAGTAGTCAGAGACGACCTCTCTGATTAAGGTGACTTTTGAGCAGAGTCCTGAATGCTATCTAGAGAAGAGCATTCCAGGCAGAAGAACAGTCAGCACAAATGTTAAGCATGTTTGGTGTGTTTGAGAAACATTTAGTAAACCAGTGTGGTGGGCTCAAAATGATAAATGATCTGGGGGAAAATGGTAGAAGTTGAGTTCAGAAAAGTTGAGGTATGAGAAGGAGCATTTCATGTAGGGCCTTGTTGGTTATGCTATAGACTTAGCATTTTTTTTTTTTTTCTTCTGAGACAAGAATTCTTGGGAGGGTTTTGAGCAGAGGAATGGCATGTTCATTTATTTCTTGCATATTAATTGATTATGCACAATGAGCAGGACGTTGTGGGTATATGTGATCACAGAACGTAGAAGACGTGACCTCTGTCCTAAGGAAGTGTAATGATCTAGTGTTAGTAGAAATGAC
>ML097751.1:0-16012 GCA_003697995.1 Taxidea taxus jeffersonii
TTGTTCTTATATAGTTTTTCATAATATTCTCCTGTAGTGTTTTATTTCTAGTGTTGGGGGTTATTTCTCCTCTCTCACTTATAATTTTCTTTATTTCTGTCCTTTCTCTCTCTCTTTTTTCTTTGTATGTCTGGCTAGAGGTTTATCAATTTTGTTGGGTTTTTAAAAGAACTATCTCCTCATTTCATTGATTTTTTCATTGTTTTACAAATTTCTGTATCATTCACTTCTGTTCTAATCTTTATTATTTTCTTCCTTCTGTTGATTTTATGTTTTGTTTGCTGATCATTTTCTATCTCCTTTAGATATAATGTTAGGTTGTTTAGTTGAGATATTTCTTACTTCTTTTTTTTAATATTTTATTTATTTATTGTACAGAGAGAGAGACCACAAGTAGGCAGAGCAACAGACAGGGAGAGAAGCAGGCCCCCTGCTGTGCAGAGAGCCCGATGTGGGGCTCGATCCCAGGACCCTGGGATCATGACCTGAGCTGAAGTCAGAGGCTTAACCCACTGAGCCACCCAGGTGCCCCAAGATATTTCTTACTTCTTAAGGTAAGCCTTTATTGTTATAAACTTCTCTCTTAGTACCACTTTTGCTACATCCCAAATGTTTCGAACAATTGTGTTTTCAATTTCATTTGTTTCCATGTACTTTTTGACTTCTTTTATTTCTTGGTTGACCTATTCATTGTTTTGTAGCATCTTACTTAACTTCCATATATTTGTGTTCTTTCCAGTTTTTTGTTGTTGTTGTTGTTGACTTCAACTTTCATACTGTTGTGATCAGAAAAGATGCATGGTAGGACTTTAATCTCTTTAATTCGCTGATACTTGTGTTGTGGCCTAATATGTCACCTATTCTGCAGAAAGCTGATTATGCACTTGCTTTTTTATGATGAAATGTCCTGAATATATCTGTTAAATCCATCTGTTCCAAGTGTATTATTCAAACCCATTGTCTCCTTGTGTATTTTCCTTTTAGATTATCTGTCTAATTATGTAAGTGTTAATGTCCTATACTATTATTTTGTTATTAGAAATTACTTCATTTATGTTTGTTATTTACTGTTTTATGTATTTAGGTGCTCCCATGTTGCATGCATAAATATTTACTATTGTTATTTCTTATTGTTGTACTGTCCCCTTTGTTATTATATAGTGTCCTTCCTTGTCTTTTATTACAGTCTTTGTCCTAAAGTTTGCTTTTTCTGAGTTAAGTACTAACAGTTTCACTTTATTTTGACATACATTTTCATGACAAATGTTTCTCCATCTCCTTACTTTCTCTATTTAGGTGTCTTTAGGTCTAACATAGGTCTTGTACGCAGAATATACTTGGGTCTTTTTTTTTTTTAACCTATTCTGTCAGGATGTCTTTTGATTGGAGCATTTAATCAATTTACATTTAGTGTAATTATTGATGGACATGTATTTATTATAATTTTAATACTTATTTTGCAGTTGTTTTTGACTATTTTCTCTGATCCTCTCTTGTCTTTCCTTTTCATGTTTTGTTGACTTTCTTTAGTGATATAGTTGGGCTTCATTCTCTTTATTATTTGCGTTTTTATTAGTGGCTTTTAATATATGATTGCCATGAGGTATTTATATAATGTCTTCTGCATATAGTAGTTTATATCAAGTTGATGTGTTTAAATTTGAGCCCATTCCTTTCTCCTCTGTTACCTATCCTTGAGGATTGTGTTGTCATATTTTGCATCCTTGTATGTTTGATATTTTTCACTGATTATTTTATGAAAATATTCATTTTCACTGCCTTTATGTTTCCTATTTTTTTAAAGATTTTGTTTATTTATTTGACAGAGAGAGATCACAAGTAGGCAGAGAGGCAGACAGAGAGAGAGGGGGAAGCAGGCTCCTCGCTGAGCAGAAAGCCCAATGCGGGGCTTGATCTCAGGGATCTGAGATCATGGCCTGAGCTGAAGGCAGAGGCTTAACCCACTGAGCCACTCTGGAGCCCCTGTTTCCTATTTTTATACTGTCATTTTTGATCTCCCCTTTCCACTCAAAGAGTCTCCTTTAATATTTCTTGCAGGGTTGGTTTAGTGGTTATGAACTCCTTTTCCTTTTGTTTGTCTCAGAAATTCTTTATTTCTCCTTCTAATTTGAATGTTAGCCTTCCTGGATAGAGTATTCTTGGCGACAGATTTTGCATATATATCATGCCACTCTCTTCTTGCTTGTAAAGTTCCTGGTGAAATATCTGCTAGTATTCTTATGTGGCTTCCCATGTATGTAACTGCCTTCTTTTGTCTGTTTTTATTTTTTTTACTATGTCTCTGTATTTTGCATTACATTATTAATTATAACATATCTCGATGTGGATCTGTTTTTGTTATTTTTCGGCAGGGATTATCTGTGTCTCATGGATCTGGATATCTCTTTCCTTCCCCAGATTAAGAATGTTTTCATCTATTATCTTTTCAAATAAATTTTCTGCCCCCTTTTCTCTCTCTTCTGCTGGTACTATTATGGGCCCAGCACGCTTTCTGCTGGTACTATTATATGAATGTTTTTATGTTTGATGGAGTCACTGAGTTCCCTAAGTCTGAGTGTTGCGTAATCCTTTTTTTCTTTCTTTCTTTTGATCTGCTTGATTAATTTCCATTAGTCTCTCTTGTAGGTCATTACTTCCTTTCTCTGCTTCTTCGAGCCTGGTGTTTATTGCACTAAGCCTGTTTCTAATCTCATTTATTGCACTCTTCATCTGTAACTGGTTCTTTCTTATTTCTGTGTTAAGGGTCTCACTAATGTCTTTTGGTCTTTTCTCATGTCCAGTGAGTATCTTTATGATCAATGCTTTATACTCCATCAGGCATGTTACTTATTTCTGTTTCACTTAGATCTCTGGCCATCGCCTTCTCCTGTTCATTCATTTGTGACAAATCCCTCTGTTTTCTCATTTTATCTAAGTCTCTGTCCCTTTTTCTGTGTGTGAGGGTGTGTGTGTGTGTGTGTACCTTAGGAAAGTCAGCTACATCTTCTGTTCTTGAGGGTTATGAAGAAGAGGTCCTGTAGTTCCCTGTCATGTAGTATCCCCTGTTCTCCAGGGCTGGGAACTTGTAGAAGTGTCTCCAATGTGTGCTGCATGTTTTCTGCTATTTTGTCCTGGCTGTTTTAGCTTTCAGGCCCTGTTGTCTGCAGAAGCTTTCTTTGCCTGTTGTGGACAGTGTTTGGTCCCTGACCTGAATGTGGTGGGTTTTAACAAATGCATTCTGATTTGCTTGTGAAATGAGATCTATTGCCACCACCACCAGAACTGAGGCTGCAAAACTCCAGAGTGGGGAGATGTGATGTTGTCAGGGGTATAGGCAGATCTCCTGGGGAAGGAGGCCTTGCCACAATGGATCTGAGGCAAGGGTGACTAGGAAGCATGGATCCACTAGAGTATGGCATGGCAGGGCTTAATTTATATTAGGTAAGTTAGGTAGTGAGTGTTGGTGATGTGCTGGTTCCTGCAAGTGGTTTTCTGCTTATACTGAAATGCAAGGGCACCTGTCATTCATTTGTTTCTGTAGGGGTCTCTCCATAAATGCTGCTTCTCAAGGACATTCTCTGAAATGAACAAATAATCTCCCCACTGTGTGTCCAGGTGCTCTTCAGGTTGCTGTTGTCATGCTATATATCCACAGGCTCTTTGCCCTTCCTTCTCTTCAAGTGTGGCCACTCTGCCTCAGGGCTCTCCTTGAATCAAGCCCCTTGACCTTTTGAACTCCAGATTTTAAGCCCCACTGGTTGATAAAAGTCATGAAATTCAGCCACTCTGGCTAGCTGAGCTGATTCCTATGGGAATTCATTTTCTAAATGCACTCCCTTGTGTGTTAGTCTGTCTCTCAGCCTTCTCTATGACCATGGCTCCCTCCTCACTGCAGAGTCCATGATCTCTTTCTCTCTCATACTGTTCATATACAACTTCCTATGTATATAATAGTCTGGTTTGAGTTCATAGCAACTTAAATTTGAACACATTCCCAAACTAAACTTTTTATCTTTCCCCCATATTTTTTGTTGTTGTTTGTGATGTCACATTTTACATCTTTTAAAAAAATTATTTATTTGTTTTAGAGAGAAAGAGAGAGAGAACAGCAGGGAGATGAGCAGATGGAGAAGGTCAGGTAGACTCTGTGATGAGTGCAGAGCCCAATGCGGGGCTCAATCCCACAACCCTAAGACCATGACTTGAGCTGATATCAAGAGTTGGATACTCAACCAACTGAGCCCCCAGGTGCCTCTTACATATTTTTATTTTATGCATTCTTTAACTAGTTATTGTACTTTCAGTTAATTTTACTATTTTTAAATTTTAACTTTCATACTTGTTTTGTAAGTGATTGACCTGCTACCTTTACTATATAATTACCTTTTCCAGTGAGATCTTTAGTTTTGCATGTATCCTTGTTTGTAATTTAGTACCATTTTCTTTCAGTTTAGAGATATCTCTTTAACTTTGTAAGGCCAGTTTATTGGTGATAAACTACTTTAAGTTTTGCTTATCTGGAAAGTTCTTGATCTCTCCTCTAATTCAGAATGTTAACCTTGTCAGGTAGATAATTTTTGGTTGAAAGTTTTTGCTTTCAGCCCTTTGAATATATTGTGCCACTCTCTTCTGGCTTACAAAATTTCTGGAGAAAAAAAATCTGATATTCTTTCAGATTTCCTTTGTATGTAAGAAGTTTTTCTCTTGTTGCTTTTAAGACTCATTCTGTATCTTTAACTTTCACTATTTCAAATATATTTCTCAGTGTGCATCTTTTTGGGTTCATTTTGTTTGAGACTCTGGGCTTTCTAAACCTGTTTGCTTCATTCCCCTGATTAGGGAAGTTTTCAATCATTATTTCTTCAAATAAGAAATTGGCTCTTTCTCTCTGTCTCTCCTCTTCCAAGACTTATAATGTAAATTTTATTCCCTTGATATTGTCATAAGTATCTCTTAAGTTATCATCTTTTTTCTGGCTCTGTCTGAATTAGTTCTGTTACTTTGCCTTCCAGCAAATGGATTTCGTCTTCAGCTTCACCCACTATCCTGTTGAAGCTCTCTAGTGTATTTTTCAGTTTAGTTAATGTATTCTTTAGCTCTGTAGCATCTGTTTGGAACTTTCTTACATATCTTATTTTTTAATAAGAATTTCACTGTGTTCATTCATTGTTTTCCCATGTTTACTAAGCATTTTTATAAGCATTACTTTGAAATCTTTATCAAGTAGATTGTTCATCTCCATTACATTGGTGTATCTTTTTTTTCATGATATTTGGTCTTTCTTTGTGTGTATTTTTGTCTTATTTTCCCTGTCTGTGTTTGGTTTTACATACTACACAAATCAACTAATTTTCCCAGTCTTTTTTTAAAAGATTTTATTTATTTATTTGACAGAGAGAGATCACAAGTAGGGAGAGAGGCAGGCAGAGAGAGAGGAGGAAGCAGGCTCCCTGCGCAGCAGAAAGCCCAATGCAGGGCTCCATCCCAGGATCCCTGAGATCACGACCTGAGCTGAAGGCAGAGGCTTAACCCACTGAGCCACCCAGGCACCCCTAGTTTTCCCAGTCTTGAAGGAATGGTCTTGTGTAGGACAAGTCACATGGTGCCCAGAAGCACAGTCTCCTCTGACCACCAGAGCTAGGTGCTCAAAAGGTGTCCCTTGGGTTGGTTGTGCATGCTTATCTGTGTTTGGGCTATATCTATGGTGAAGACATAAGTGGGACTGGCACCCAACCCATTTGTAACATGTGCTTGCACTATAGCACATGTTATAGGTGAGTGGGGCGGGCTAAGACCCAGCCAGGCTGTGACATGCAGCTGCACTGTGGGGGTGAGCAGTGGAGGTTTATTTTTAAAGTGAGTGACAAAGTAAACTCCTTTAGAGTTCTCCTAATTTATAGGATCCACTTTCTGAATATAGAAAATATTGTAGAAAATTGAGAAATACAGAAAAGAATCCTGTTTAACTGGATTACCAGAAGAGACAGGCTACTAAAAGCCAAAAGGTGAGACAAGTCCAGCAAAAACAAAACTGACACTAGAGGAGTCTTATATTTAACCATCTGGGATAGCAGCTTTTACTGTCTTGTACTCCTCTCCCTTGCCTCCCTCCAAGTCTGATCTAAAGATGTGATTTAGTATCTGTCATTAAAATTCAAAAATGAGATCCCTATGTTTTAGATTAATTGTCTTTTTATTGGGATGTCAAATGTTGCCTTTGCATTTTTTTAGAATAATTATTAAGAGCTACATGGGTACATTTTAGGGTAATTATCCAAGGCTAAAGAATCTTTTGTTTTCCCCTTGCGTTTCAGTATTTAAAATCTTAAAATTTCAATCATATTTTGTTGTGATTTTTTTAATGTAGTTTCTAAAGACCTCAGGCATCTACTGAATGACTTCCATAATATGCTTTTGTTCTTCAGTGGGTTAAAAAATATTTTATTCATTTATTTATTTAGGATAGAGAGAGAAAGAGAGCATGCAAGGGAGGTGGGGGATGGAGACATTCCCTGATGAGCAGGGATCCTGACATGGGGCTTGATCCCAGGACCCTAAAATCATGATCCAAACTAAAAGCAGTTGCTTAACTAACTGAGCCACTCAGGCACACCCTTTCATTCTTTAAAACAAACTGCTATAGGGGCACCTGGGTTGTTCAGTCAGTTAAGCGTCTGCCTTCAGCTCAGGTCATGATCCTAAATGTCCTGGGATACTAGAGACCCCATAAAGGTAGCCCTGCTCAGCAGGGAGTCTGCTTCTGCCTCTCCCTCTGCCCCCCCAGCTGCTTGTGCTCTCTCTCTTTTTCTTTCAAATGAATAAAAATAAAATACTTAAAAAATAAGTAAAACAAGATACCACAGATTTTGAATATAGTGGAGAGAAAATGTTCTCAACATATAAGTAAAACACAACTATGGGGGAGAATACTAAGCACCAAGAACAAAAAACTGATATACTAACTGAGCTGTAAAGTATAGAATGCAAAAACTCTAGGATCTATTATACATGATACAGAAAATCTGAGTTTATGTGTGGTACTGATAGTCCCCAGGAAAATATGCCAGTTTTAAGTTCCCGAACTCCATCTTTAAAGGTGGAAGTCTGGCATTCCAAACCTAAATTTTTCCTATAGGGAAAAAAATGTCTCATTCTTAAGAAAAAGGAGTTTGGGCCCCAACCAACAAATTGGAAAGGATTTCTACTTTCTTTTTTCTTATAGGAGGGCTTTTTGGCAGCCCTTGAAATCACAGCACATTAGGTAGCCACCTACACTCAAAATCAAAGCCAGCACTGGAGTGAAGCCTTGGAATCTGGTTTAATTTTCCACTCTACTCTTGCTTTTTTTTTTATCAGACCTCTTAAAGTTGCTTTACTTCTTCAATTTTGCAGCTTATTAATCCTATGAAGTAGTGGATAAGGCACACTCTCAAAGAGAAGTTTGCAAGAAAAGGACTGAAAAAAAGTGAAAACAGCCAGATGGACCTGGTTATATTGGACCTTACTTTATTTTATATAAACTTGAAAGCATTTAACTTTCCTTTAAAAAGTCCTCTTTTTATCTAAATTCTGATGTTTGGTCTGAAATACCAGATGAACATTAAAAAGAGTGGAAGAAAATCCCCATAGCCTTGTCAGCACTGAGAATGAAATACATACAGTTTTCCCATTGCACCATAACTTGTGATTTTGTCATCACACCTACAAAGTAAAAATATTTGAAATATAATGTTTAAAATGGAACTTTGTAAAATGGTGACCTTTATTTCCAAATGAAAATTAGGATACATACACCCAGAGTTGTAAGAACAGGAGACACTAATAGCTAGATAGTTGTATGATACATGTAATTAGAAACTATTTGCTCAGTGTTTTATAGTACCTGTGAAAAGTGATTTACTACTTTCTTCTGTATTTTAACCATGTATAAATAAAGTTTTAAAACCCACTATGAGTCACAAGTTAAACAATAGTCAACATGGAGCTATATTCAAATTGTTTACAAAATAACATGGCATATATGAGACATAAAAGGATCATCCTATTGTATTAAGCTCTGACCTAGATGTTCTCAATAAACTTAGTTGAATATCATTGACTTCCGACTACACGTAAAATAGCTGGGCACTTCAGTGGTGGAGGGTTATATAATCAATAAAACATGGTCTCTGCTAGTAATGAATCACAATTTTGTGGAATGAATAAGGAAAGAAAGTATATTTATAATGCAAAATGCTATGGGAGTTCATAGGTGGGTATGATCATAATGAAACAGAGGATAATGGAAGCTTTCATAAGGAAGGTAGCATTTTTTTTCAAAGAGTGGCCTCAGAAGATGGACAGGATTTCAATAGGTAAAGATGGGGATATAGCACTTTAAGCAGAGGGAAAATCAAGAACTCAGTTAATGGAGATAGGAAAGCATAGAAAATGCCTGAAAGGACCTAATTTTGGTATGGAGCTTAAGAAAATGACTAAATTGATGTTGATGTTGCCCTTTATAACTCAAGGAAAACTCAGATTTGAAGGGTCTCAGATTTGTTTCTCTTGGAAGCTTGTTAAATGTAGCTACTTTGGCTCTATATTTGGAAGTTAAGATTTGTTCCATCTGGAAATATTCATTTTTAATATGCACTCCAGTTAGTGCAGAGAGCACATTTTGAGAAACATGGCTTAGGAAAAAGTGAAAAAATAAAAATAGAGAGCTTTTAAATCATGTGTATGAGAACAAGACACTGAGAGATAGGAGCTGTGTAAGAACAATCTAACATTTTTTTTAATGGATGGTAGGGGTAGGGGAGTGAATAGGGGCTAAAGTACTTGTTAATTATCAGTACAGATTTTAATGGCATCTGAGGTCACCAATACCAATTAGTGAGCCTTTGTCTCCAGGATATGAAATGATTACAAACTAAGATATCTGAGGAAAGGCCGTGTGACTGAGCATTACTTACTGGTAATGTGAGATTGAGTAATGTACTCCTTGCTGTCTCCTGGTAATTAAAATAGTACTACTCAGAGTAACAAGGTGCACTACCCGTTGAAGAGGAAATGGGCTTCAGATCTCAGGAAAGACTTTAGACCCAGTTAAATGAAATAACTTCCTGGCAAAATGGCAATGCTCACAGTAACTACATTGTCTGTTCACACATAGATTTTCCCCCCTTTATGAAGTTGGCTTATGAGGGAATCATAGGAGGTATCAAATATAAGAGAAGTTGGGAGCCTAACTGAATGTAATATCCAAGCAGAACTCCCTTCTTTAAAATAAAAATTCTGACTGAGCTTTCAGTAGGGCAGAACTGGTGAATTCTCTAGAACTAGCCAGGAGAAGCCTTTCTGAAGTATTTGCTTACTGTGCTGTAGTCAGCTCTTTAGCTAGTTGCAGTTGCCAGATAGTTTTTCTGGGAAGATTATAAGCTATTTGACTTTGAAGATCTTCAAAAGTGAAAAATAATCCCTGATATTTGCTATGTGTGTTGATCAGTATCAGGAGAAATTGTTGCTCTTATCCATCCAATATTTGTAATTACTTATGTATCATAGTGGTAATATTGCCTCTCAGACACATGTACACATCTTATTCAGTCCCACATCATTTGCAGTCACTTGAAGCACTAGGTCTGCATTTTCTTGGCTTACTAAAGTATGTACCTATCTAGAACTCTAAAATAAAGTTGGTTTTTGGGTAAGTAGTTACCTATGACAGGATGGTTGCTGGGCAGAACACCACATCCCAAAATACAGTATTTACTTGCCACTAATATGTCTCAAAGACCGCCATTAAAAATTAGGTCATTTGATGGTTTAATATTTTTAATGATTCACTTTCTTTTATTAAAATATAGAAACACATATGATAGGTAAAAGTCTAGCATCTTTGTAGGTAATAGTAACTTGTTCAGAGGAAGTCTCAGTAAAGTAACACAAAAAGTTATCCCTGATATTCATTTGAATCACATTTTTCCTGGATAAGCAACAAAAGACATAATATTTCTGGAAAATACTCTAGAACCATATCATGAGTGAAATTTGATAAAGCTTCAAGTTTTGATAAACATAAATATTCATAAATGAAAATAAAAACTTCTCATGAGAACTCCATATGAAATAGTTTCTGACCTGTAGGTTGCTGGGAATCAGGCCAGATTTAGGCCATTAGTTTCATTTTTCCTCTCTCTTTTTTTTCTTCCCAAAAGAAAGTAAGTAAAATTAAGGAAGAATAGTCTCCTGAAAGCAAAAAATAATTTGATCAAGGAGTCTGGCATGTTTCTTCAAATAAATATCTCATTCAAACTGGAGTCTGTTTTAGTGTCTGTTATAATATGGATTGTTTCCTGAGAAAGGAAAATCTCAAAAAATAGTGGCATGCTCTGAAAAAAAAAAAAAAAAAAAAGACTCCTTCATTTTTTTTGTCTCCATTACTCTTAGATAATGTGGAATTTATATCCATTATAGAATAGCTAAGTAGGAATTTTCCATGATGGAAAGCTTTTTCAGTCATCCCAAGAAACTTTTCCTACTAGAAAATAATGTTATTTAAACAAAGGGAAAATATCATCAGCTCTCCCAGAAGAAGCCAGAGGAACTGTAAGGGACATACTCTATTCAGGAGCATTTCAAGGTTCCAAGCTAGGGTATACATATGAAAATGCACTTGAATGTGGCTAATGACAGATTAACCAACAGGAAAAATATAGACTTTAGGAGGATGGTCATGACTTTGATATCACTTCACTTAAGCAAATATATTCTTAATATTTTAGTTGTTTCCCCTCATTTGTGTTTATAGAATACACTGTACTTTTCCTACAAATGCACTTTTTTTAATATTGTGAGACAACTATCATTCTGCCTCACTAGAAAATAAGGTCCAAGAAGACAAAGATCATGTGCTTTTTCCACTGTCTATATCCCAGTACCAACAGCAGTGCCTGGCAAATGGTAGATGGTGAATAAATTTTTGCTGGATAAATATTAGATGAACCCATCACATTCCAAACATGGCTCTAGGTGCTTCAGGGGATATAAAGGTGTTCAAGCCCCAATCCCTAACTTCAAGGAATTGCTGGGCTTGTTGTGGTAGGGTGGAATAGGCAGGGGAGCAGAAGCATAAATAAGACATGGACAGGAACTGCTAACTAAAAAACAGAGAAAGTTAAGTACTTTAAGAAAGCTATAAATGAGTATTTGAAAAGGGGGTTAGCATAACAGTGCCAAGTTAATCACAGAAGTTTCCATAAAGAACAGGAAATTTAAGAAAGTCCTTTATAAATAGGTAGGGCTGATATGCAAAAAGACAATATTCCAGGATGAGTAGCATAATAAGCAGTTTGTGAAAACAAAAACAAAAACAAAAACGAAAATGTCAGTTTGAACAAAAAGGAGCTCAGTTTGGCTGGAACAGGGATCATTACAGGGAAGTAACAAGAGACAAAACTAAAGGTATAAGGAATATACAAAGTACAATGGCTTTAAGGAAGCAATTGATTACAAGACTATGTACTTTGTGATTTTATGGGACATAGGGAGTCATTAATACTCTTTAAAAGGTTCATCTCAGAAAAAAAAATTCTAATGTCATTATACACATAGGATAGGGAGACAAATTCAGTAGTAAAGACCTGAACTAGAGTAAAAACTGCAAATATCAAAAATGAGATGGTTGTGAGAAATAATGCAGTTGCAGAAAATAGTAATAGGATCAGTTATAACTCATGTTTATTATGTACTATGCTAAATATATTACATACAGCAGCTCGATTAATTCTCAAACTGATTCTGTAGGTTAGATACTATGATTGTTCTCATTTTACCAATGAAAAAATTAGAGATCAGAGAGGTTTAGTGATATACCCCGGGTCACAGAGCAATTGAAAGAACAAGAATTTAAACCGAGGTCATTCTAACTTCTAAACATACATTATTGCCCCCATAGTATACTGTCTCTCCCTTAGAAACTTGTTTGGAAGTGGAGAACAAGTGACAATGAGTCAAGGTCTTCAAGACTTTGATACAACCTGGGAAAATATTAATGAACTTAGTAGAAATAAGGAAGTCTAGAGCAGAATCAGGTTTGAAGTTTTGAGAGATGATAATTTGTTTGAGAATGTTGATCTCTATAGTCATATTTTTTATTTACTGAAACTGTTTCATTCAACAAACACTGAGAAATTACTTTATGTCTTGCACAGTATTTGGTTTTGGTACACAGCAACTGGACAATCACAAGAATTCTTGTCCTTCGACTTTACAGTCTAGTAGGTAAAATATATAAAAAACATAAACATAAAGTATATTTATTATGGTTGAAAGTGGATAAAATATAATACTGAAGGAGATGGGAAATGTTGGGGAGATGCAGTTTTAAAATAGAAAGTTCAGGGGAGGGGCGCCTGGGTGGCTCAGTGGGTTAAAGCCGCTGCCTTTGGCTCGGGTCATGATCCCAGGGTCGTGGGATCGAGCCCCGCATCGGGCTCTCTGCTCTGCGGACAGTCTGCTTCCTCCTCTCTCTCTCTCTGCCTATCTGCCTACTTGTGATCTCTGTCTATCAAATAAATAAATAAAATCTTTAAAAAATTTAAAAAAAAGAAAGTTCAGGGGAAGTCTCATAAAAGGTAACATAGATAACATTGAGGTAAAGATCTGAAGGAGGTGAGTGAATGAACAAGTGAATAACTGGACTAAAGCATTTCAGGCCCAGGGAACTGCCAATTCAAAGGCTTCAAGGCAGGAATGTACCTGGTCCATTCCCCTAACAGCAAGGACAGCAAAGTGGCTGGAGCACAGTACAAGAGGGAGAATGTTAGAATGTGAGCTCAGAAGAATAACAGGGGCCAGAGCATGCAAGATGAAGGCCATTTTTTTAAAGATTTATTTATTTATTTTAGAGAAAGAGAGTAGAAGAGGTAGAGAGAGTGTGGGGAGGGGCAGTGGAAGAGAGAGACATAAGCAGACTCCCCAGTGAGCATGGAGCCCAGCATGGGGCTTGATCTCACAATGCTGAGATCTGACCTGAATTGAAAACAGATTTGGAAGCTTAACTGACTGCACCATTCAGGCCTTCAAAAGATGCAAGCCATTGTGAAGAACTTTGATCTTCTTCTAAATGAGAGGAAAAGTCATTAAGATATTTTTATCAAATACATGACATAATCTGACAAGATAAGACATAATTTGAATAAATATTAAAGGTAACTTCATGTTCATGTGTTGAATTTCAAGGTGATAATGAAACACTCAAGAGAAGAGTTCTTATATATAGTTGGAAAGAGAGCTACAACTCAAAAGAAATACAGATTTAAGAGTCATTGCTCGGGATAAGGAAGATAGATGTTCAATAGAGATTGACTGGATGTACATTTGTATAAACTTCTAATGTCTATTCAGTGACATTAAAAGACAATGACTTCTGTATAAATAGTTAAGAGGTTGAAAACCCAGGGCTTTTGATTGTTTGGTCTGCCACCCGATTTTGCCTGTCACCTATCTAAAATTAGTACCTGTGAAAATATTATAAAGATGAATTTCGTTTTGAGAACCAAACAATCTCTAGTTTTAATCACTTTCAATATATATGTTATTCTATAAAGCTGTGCTTCCCTGTATTTTATAATGCCATCTCCCTACTTTGTCCTTCCTAAGAAATCTCAGGTGTTTAACCTCTTCAATCTGATTCATAGTTCATATCATTCATCAGGCCTTTTAGTTAAAAAGGGCACCATGGTTTTGAACAAAATGTGCAATTGAGGCAAAACAATAACAAAACAATTCCTTTAAGTGTTGAACCAAGCACACTTTAAAGTCCATGGATTTGATAATATAAAGCAGAATGCTTCATAATTCCTATTTCATTTTTGTTCTTCCCACATATCTTTAAAGTCAGTTAAATCTTCCTGAATTTCAGCAGCCTTAAGGCAACTGAGTCCCTAAGCTAAAATTTGTTTACCTTAGAGCAAAGGTCATGGATCGAGCTGAGTCAACTATCTTGGGATTTTGATTCTCTCTACTAGTACTATGATCTGTTATCTTGGGTAATTGATAGGTGACTGAATGACCCATGTAAAAGTATTTAAAATGGAAGCTGGTGACTCACTTATTTTCAGACATCTGAGAAGGATTTTGACCAAGCCAAGGGCCCTTATAATGGTGGTTCAAGGAGAAATGCTCAGTTGACTATAACTGAATCATATGGGAAGTTTTTAAAAATATGAATTTGAGGCCTTATGTACTGAATCAGAATCTCTGGAGGAGACACTAGGAAAGCTATAGAAAGTTGTATTTTTTAACTCCATCAGATGAGTCTGACAATGTGATCTGTGACTCAGTGGTCTAAATCAGAGCCTCTCAAATGTTAATACGCATAAAAATCACATGTAGCTCTTGTTAAACTGCAGATTGATTCAGCAGGTCCCAGGTGGGCCTAAAAATCTTTGGCATTTCTTTTCTTTTTTTAAATTTTTAAAATTTTTATTAACATATAAGGCATTTTTAGCCCCAGGGTTATAGGTCTGTTAATCGCCAGGTTTACACACTTCATAGCAGTCACCATAGCACATACCTTCCCCAATGTCCATAACCCAACCATCCTCTCTCTATCCCCCTCCCCCCCGCCACCTTCAGTTTGTTTTGTGAGATTAAGTGTCTCTTATGGTTTGTCTCCCTCCCGATCCCATCTTGTTTCATTTTTTCCTTCCCTATCCACAAAACCCCCCACTTTGCCTCTCATTTTCCTCATATCAGGGATATCAGATGATAATTGTCTTTCTCTTATTGACTTATTTTGCTCAGCATAATACCCTCTAGTTCCACCCATGTCGTTGCAAATGGCAAGATTTCATTTCTTTTGATGGCTGCATAGTATTCCATTGTATATATATACCACTTCTTCTTTATCCATTCATCTATTGATGGACATCTAGGTTCTTTCCATAGTTTGGCTGTTGTGGACATTGCTGCTATAAACATTCGGGTTCACGTGCCCCTTCAGATCACTACATTTGTATCTGTAGGGTAAATATCCAGTAGTGCAATTGCTGGGTCATAGGGTAGTTCCATTTTCAACTTTTTAAGGAACCTCCATGCTGTGTTCCAGAGTGGCTGCACGAGCTTGCATTACCACCAACAGTGTAGGAGGGCTCCCCTTTCTCAGCATCCTCTCCAACGTCTGTCGTTTCCTGACTTGTTAATTTTAGCCATTCTGACTGATGTGAGGTGCTATCTCATTGTGGTTTTGATTTGTATTTCCCTGATGCTGAGTGATGTGGAGCACTTTTTCATGTGTCTGTTGGCCATCTAGATGTCTTCTTTGCAGAAATGTCTGTTCATGTCCTATCCCCATTTCTTGATTGGATTATTTGTTCTTTGGGTGTTGAGTTTGATAAGCTCTTTATAGATTTTGGATACTAGCCCATTATCTGATGTGTCATTTGAAAATATCTTCTCCCATTCTGTCAGTTGCCTTTTGGTTTTGTTGACTGTTTCCTTTGCTGTGCAAATGCTTTTGATCTTGATGAAGTCCCAATTGTTCATTCTTGCCCTTGCTTCCCTTGCCTTTGACAATGTTCCTAGGAAGAAGTTGCTGCGGCTGAGGTCAAAGAGGTTGCTGCCTGTGTTCTTCTCAAGGATTTTCATGGATTCCTGTCTCACATTTAGGTACTTCATCCATTTTGAGTCTATTTTCATGTGTGGTATAAGGAAATTGTCCAATTTCATTTTTCTGCATGTGGCTGTCCAATTTTCCCAACATCATTTGTTGAAAAGGCTGTCTTTTTTCCATTGGATATTCTTTCCTGCTTTGTCAAAGATTAGTTGACCGTAGAGTTGAGGGTCTATTTCTGGGCTCTCTATTCTGTTCCATTGGTCTATGTGTCTGTTTTTGTGCCAATACCATACTGTCTTGATGAAGACAGCTTTGTAATAGAGCTTGCAGTCTGGAATTGTGATGCCACCAACTTTGGCTTTCTTTTTCAATATTCCTTTGGCTATTCGAGGTCTTTTCTGGTTCCATATA
>ML097751.1:16112-52995 GCA_003697995.1 Taxidea taxus jeffersonii
ATCCCACCAACTTTGGCTTTCTTTTTCAATATTCCTTTGGCTATTCGAGGTCTTTTCTGGTTCCATATAAATTTTAGGATTATTTGTTCCATTTCTTTGAAAAAAATGGATGGGGTTTTGGTAGGAATTGCATTAAATGTGTAGATTGCTTTAGGTAGCATAGACATTGTCGCAATATTTGTTCTTCCAATCCATGAGTATGGAACATTTTCCCATTTCTTTGTTTCTTCTTCATTTTCTTTCATGAGTACTTTATAGTTTTCTGAGTATAGATTTTTTGCCTCTTTGGTTAGGTTTATTCCTAGGTATCTTATGGCTTTGGGTTCAATTGTACATGGGATTGACTCCTTAACTTCTCTTTCTTCTGTCTTATTGTTGGTGTAAAGAAATGCAACTGATTTCTGTACATTGATTTTATATCCTGACAGTCTTTGGCATTTCTAACAAGCTCTCAAACAAAGTTGGTTCACAGTCAGAGACTATATTACCTTTCAAGTGACTACTAGTTATAGGTTTCTGTAATTCCAAAGCAACTTATAGAAACTGGGTTGTCACCCTCACTTCCATCAGAATTTTCCTTCATAGATTTTTGTACACATAGGCTTTTTCTTTCTCTTTTTTTTAATTGACTTATACGTTTTTTTCACTTGCAGCTTTGCCTTTGTTTCGCATTTTTTAAGCTTTCAACACATAGCTGAAAAAGTCTTGGAAAACTGATCTATTTAATCACCTCTGAAGAACCACGGACTTAATGAGTACTAAAGCAATCCTTTCTTCTACGTGAGGCAAACATAAGAAAAAACCAGCCTGTCAAACACCTGTAAAGAGATGGCTATTATCATGTGGAAAGTCGAAGAGCTGCTACGTAGCACATTCATGGTCCGAATGGGAGAATCAACTGTTATGATGTCCCAGGAGGTCTTATAACAGTAAACAAAAGGGGGAAATTGTAACAGCTTGTTATCTGTGCTTGCACACTAGACTTCAGTGTAATTACTATAAAAAAATCCAAAGCAAATATGCCAATAGTTCTTTGAAACGCCCCCAAATTATGTGTAGATGATCAGACCAATGCAGTAAATGCAGTTATACTCACTCTCTATAACTCATTCATAATTAGTATTTTAGGAAGAGTTAATTTTGAATTTATATTTAGATCTACTATTTGGCAAACAGTTGCTCTGGAAAGAAACATGCTTGCAAACTACACATGTGCTGGGCCAGAAGGATATAAAACAGATTCTCGATATTTTATCTATGCAGTGACATACACTGTAATTCTTGTGCCAGGTCTCATAGGGAACATATTAGCCTTATGGATATTTTATGGCTATATGAAAGAAACCAAACGGGCTGTGATATTCATGATAAACTTAGCCATTGCTGACTTACTACAAGTTCTCTCCCTGCCACTGAGGATCTTTTACTACTTGAACTATGACTGGCCATTTGGGCCTGGCCTCTGCATGTTCTGTTTCTACCTGAAGTATGTCAACATGTATGCAAGCATCTACTTCTTGGTCTGCATAAGTGTGCGACGATTTTGGTTTCTCATGTACCCCTTTCGCTTCCATGACTGCAAACAGAAATATGACATATACATCAGCATTGCTGGCTGGTTGACCATCTGCCTTGCCTGTCTGCTCTTTCCTCTCCTCAGAACCAGTGATGACACCTCAGGCAACAGAACCAAATGCTTTGTGGATCTTCCTACCAGGAATGTCAATCTGGCCCACTCTGTTGCCATGATTACCATTGGCGAGTTAATTGGGTTTGTCACTCCTCTTCTAATTGTTGTATATTGTACCTGGAAGACAGCTTTATCGCTGCATGATAAATATCCTGTGGCCCAAGACCTTGGGGAGAAAAAAAAAGCCTTGAAGATGATTTTAACCTGTGCCGGAGTATTCCTAATTTGCTTTGCACCATATCATTTCAGCTTTCCTTTAGATTTCCTGGTCAAGTCCAACAAAATTCAAAGCTGCCTAGCCAGAAAGGTGATTCTAATATTTCATTCTGTTGCCCTCTGTCTTGCTAGTCTGAATTCCTGTCTTGACCCAGTCATATACTACTTCACCACTAATGAGTTCAGAAGACGACTTTCAAGACAAGATAGTATCCAACTCCATGCAAAATCCTTTGTAAGCAACCATACCACTTCTACTCTGACAACTGAATTATGCTAAATTAAAACAAAACCTGAATGTGGTCTAAAATGCAAGCATATCAGAACATATTTAGAATAGCCCAAGCCACTGGAAAGTAATTACAGGAAGTACTCACTGCTGTTCATTTATGCTCTATCTTACCTATATGAGGAATTCACACCTTTATAACAGAACCTGTTTTTAAAGCATTGTATTCCACCATCACTGTTGCTTATATGTCTGTGTAATAATTTGTTATTAAGTCAGGATTTAAACTGTAAAACTTCAGTGACATTCTATATATATGCACTCAATTAGAGTCATCAGTTTTATGGGAACCTAAGACACAGAAAGACTATTAGCCTGGGCTCATCATAAGCACTTAGTTTTGCCGCAATGGACACTGAGTCTCTGTACTTAGAGGCAATGTAGTTGTCTATTTATACTAGTAATCACAGTTTATATTCAAATACCATATTTTGAGTGTACTTCAACTAGGATGGGCAATTTGTTATTCTGTAAAAACAGAGTGGTATAAATATGGGACTATTTTTATCTTCCATGTGTGATTATACTCTAGGGTTTGAAGACTCAAGTAACTATTCTCTTCATTTAGGTGTCAATATGAAACATCATGTCACACTTATTCATAAAATGAAAATCTGAGCTCAGGCCTCTGGTATGTTTAAAGTAAGTACAAGAAACAAATTCATATACAGTAACCTCTATGACTATATAAGATGTCTTATTGAATCCACCTAGGTCAGACAGCTCACCAAAGTACATACAATGTAACCTGAATTGTCTCTATAGGTCTGGGAGATGGCAGATAAGTGACAATCAGAGTTCCAGTTCTCTTAAACTATTTCCAAAGACTACCTATGGAAATGTATGGACCTGCCTAATAGAGAGAGTTTCCACCATCCTTCTAGAGTAACACCGAATATCTCTGACAGGATAGTGCACTATTTGAGCCTATGAAAGAAGTAGTGCACTAATTAATTACTAAGCGTAGGCCAAAACAAAAAGATGAAGGGATTGATACACCTCTTAAAAGCCTCACCACGTTGTATTTATTACTTTAAATGGTGATTGTCAAGCCACCTTCATGAACTGAAGGCAAACAGGCATGTGGACCCTAGAGTCTTCAGAAATCTTTTGGGGCCAGCTTTGCCTCAGTTATACCATTGTGAGTCCTGCACAGCCTACCTCCCAGCAGCTATAGAAGGAGATTCTTTCACCATCTTTGAGAAGAAAAAAATTGCAGAAGATGAATTTTGACAGCATTGGACTCCCCTTACAGTTATTTACCTGTTACCTGTTTGGTACTAGTATGCAGGTAGCAGACCCAAAATATGAGTCATAATTATATCTGAGGTTAAAATATTATAGTACCTTGAAACATGGTTTAGCAAAAAGCTCTAATTTAAAACAGTGATCTACTTAAAAATCTGTGTGCTATATAATAAAGACACATGTTACTTCTCATCTAGAAGGAATGTGGAAATCAATCAAGAGCTCTATCACATTTTTATAGGAAAGGAGTTGTTTTAGGCACACAGTTATGATACTAATATGATTTGGGGGAAACTGGCAAATCAAAATTAATTCTAGCATATGAGAAGAATGGAAAATATTCAAATGTTTTTTCTAGACAAGTGTTGATTTTACTTTGTTATTAAAATAATACCTTATTAGAAAACAGACTTTGTGCTGCTAGCAATGGTGTGTTTGTCTCCTTATTATTCATCATAATGTACATATTGTGATGTGTTATATGAGTTCTAAATGAGTGTTAAATTGTGTCTTAAAAAGAGGAACTGTAACTATGTCTGGTCTGTTTGCTTTAAAGTGATTTGTGTTTGAATATAATTTAATGTCTTAATGAGATCACAAGTAATAATTTTGTGGGTACTTATAATGAAAGAGTCTTGTTTATAGCATATTTGTTTACTATTTTTAGATTAAAATGGATTACACTTTTTTGGGTCATTTTGGGGTACCAGAGATTTAATATTATTAACATATTGTTACTTTACACACCTATTTTTTTTCTAAAAAGGAGAGGAAATATTTCTAAGACATTAATGAATTTCTTAGAGGAATGGTTGAAGGGGTTAAAGGCCATTTATTTGATGGTCCAGAAGTATTTGTAGATCATTTACATCATTGTATTATGATGCTGTGTATCTAGGACCAAGACTTCTCCCCAGGTCTGTCCATCTAGGTTTTTTTTTTTTCCATCTAGGTTTTTATTAAATGTAATTTACCTTATTTACCTCTCTTCTCCATCAATACATTTTTCCTCCTGTCCTATTCCCTTGTTCTTCTAGTCAGTAATCTGATCAATTTATTCATACTAAGGTGCTAGTGACTAAAGTTAGTTTAATGTTAACTTGCCCTGGGATATCTGAATTCAAGTTTTAGGGATAAACTATAACTCAAAGTGTTAATCCCTTACTTTTAATGGAAGGTTGAATGACACTGTAGAAAGCTGGAGGGGAAGATTTTTTAAGAAAGTGAATTTTACAGCAGTGTCTTTCAAATTGCATAATAAGTGATCACCTATTTTGCTTACAGTAATTTTAAGAAATATATCTATCATCCATCTATCTACCATCTATCTATCTATCTATCTATCTATCTATCATCATCATCGTCATCTATCATCTATCTGTATCACAATATATCAGCTTCTCAGGTCTCTGCTTGTTTCCTTTTTCTTTTTGACCTTTCCCCTTCCAACTCTGGACTTTATTTTCAGGAGAAAAGTTTGCTGTTAGGAGTCAGAGGGATGTGCTACTGTAGCTGCCATCTGGACTGCAGTCTCCTTTCTGAGCTTCTCTTTTCCTTGGAAAATCTTTTTGAATCTCTCATTTATCACTCTCTGGGTCAATGAAACCAAGGTGCAAAAAGCAAGCATCCTCAACTATAGTAATATATAATTCAAAATAAATAAACTCACATTTCCTATATAAAGTTTTCTGAGTTCTGATTCCAAAGCCTACATACATGTAATTATTCCAAAAACAGAGATTTTGAATACGGGGTAATTTCCATGTTACTATTATTGTCATTACTGTTATTATTATTATTATTATTATTATTATATTCAAATGGTTTAAATTTTTTTTCATTGTCACTCAGATAAGCAGCTAATTCTACTAACTTGTAATTCCATAAAAAATGAACCATTTGTCCTAGGAACAACAAGAGATCAAGCTACCTTGATCTGAAAGAGTACATGAGTGGAATTTTGTGTAACTTCACTTTATATCATCATTCTGTTTTTACTTCCAAGACACTGTGAAAATGTTGCACTTGGAATTTATTTTCTTATGTAATTTATAATTTGCATTTTAGCAATAAAGATGGTCTCTGTAATTATGTGTTCTCTGCCTCCTGAAGCCACGGTATATTTAGTGACTTTTTCATAAAATGAGAAACTTGAATATTTTTTTCAGTATTCTTACACACATAAATAAGTCCCATGAGGCTTTACTCTCCCTTTCTCTCCCTGGAGAGGTGCATTCTATTCTCAAATAGAAAGATAAGGAACTTCCCTCATTCTACTCCACCCCGTCCCATCCAATTCTCCCACAGATAGACTCTTATATATCCACACCCTACTAAGATTATTCCTCACACTCACTTGTTCACCAAGTTTATTTGAATGACAATCCCCTATATTTTCTAGAATATAGTTTATTGGCAGAAAAATAGATAAAATGACAGAGGGAATGTTTTCTCTTTAGTCTTAAGGGTTGTTAAGACCTGATAGTCTGATTTGTTTTGCAGTTTGCCAGGAACCCCACCCCCACCCCACCCCCAACAATTTTACACTGTGCCTTTCTACTCTTCCAAAAGCAGATTTTAAAACAAACAAACAAAAAATGCAAAGACAGTAAATTGTCTCTGGCCCTCTTCTCATCTTCTCTTTCTTCCACTTTAGCAACTCCCTCCTTATCTTGCCTATATCTCTAGGACTTTGGTGAGGCCCAGGTATCTTCTCTAATAACTAGTTAGTTAAGAATTACACATTTTGAACAATCTGAAGTTTGCTGGAAGGGAGATGGGCAGGGGATGGGCTTAATGAGTGGTGGGTATTAAGGAAGGAACATGTAATGAACACTGGGTGTTATATAAATGATGAATCACTAAATTCCACTCTTGAAACCAATATTACACTAACTAGAATTTAAAAAATAAACCTTAAAAAATAAAAATAAATAAAAATAAATAAAAAGGAAAATTAAAAAAAAAAGCAATTACACATTTTGGCTACTGCAGAAATAACTTCCTAGGAAGTGGTGGAGACTTTTTAAAGAGAAATCTCTAATGTTTTGGTAGACATGGAAGAAAATAATGGGATATAAATATGGGATCTGGCCCATGCTTCCAATACCCTCAAATCACATATACACCTTTTCTGTACCTTCCTAAAGCCAGACCAGATGCAACTTCACTACCTCCACTACCATATTTTGGGAGGAAGGAGTGAGAAATAAACTCTCAAGTAAATGTGGCTCTTTTAACTTATGCCTTAGTTATAGAGGATGTGATGTGTGTTTGAGAAACAAAACAGTGTACTGTAACTTTCTTGAACTTCATTAACCACTTCCTCTATAGAATTTCCTCACTTATTTGATTTTGTCAAGAAGAAATTTCTTCTTCTATTGTTTGTTGACTAAGTTTTATTTATCTAACTCCTTACTATGTATTTGTTAATTCCTTTAGAGGCATAACTCTTATTTGATGCCTTACCTTTGTCTCCTTGGATATTTTCAAAGAAAAATAGAGCAACTGTTCCTTGGAAGGAAGAACTATCATTAGAACTATCACCCTGACCCCAGTGTTTTCTTTCTACAAGGGCTTCAGAAGCAGAGTTCAGAGGCATTCCTAGGATATTCTGCTCTTCAAAGTTTGATTCTGAGTATAATGGAAAGATTTGTTTTCAGCCTTTTCTAAGCAATAGTGAATATCCACAACCTGTGCAATGACAAGTATCATTCATATTTTTAGAATGCTAATCTAATAATAAGAAAAAATAAATAACCAGCTTGAAACACTAATTTATTTAGTGTTGGGCTCAAGGAATGAAAGCATGAAGTAAGTAGCCTTACCACAAGAATCCGCCATGCGTGCATGAAGTAAAATATGTAATACGGGGTTAAAAATGGTATGAAATCACAGTACTGCCCTATGTCACTAAATGACTTTAACATTTTTACTTAGATGCGTATAAGTCTTTGTGTAACTATGGAAAATTTTAAATATATTCAAATGAACAATTAGTATAACAAACACCCATATACCCATTATTCAGCTTCCATCAACATCAACACATGACCAGTCTTTATCTATGCCTGTACCTATTTTCCTTACTCTATATTACATTAGAGTACATTTAATACATTATATAATTCCATCTTTAAACATTTTAATAGGCTATATTACTATTTAAATGAACTATTCCAATATATGATCAAAAGGCATTAAAGATAAATGATTTTAGATGTTTTCTGTAATAACATCAAATACTAAATTCAAACAAATAAAATAATTTCCTTTTGATCAATATGAACAGGTCCCAACTATGATGAAAATGTCTATTAACCTGACTCTGTTTTCCGTAGATGAGCTTTCTACTGCAAAAGTGTGATGGAGACTTTATCCTGCAATGGTATCCTTCTTATATGAAAGAGAAATAAAAGTTTTCTCAGACAAAGATTGAGGGAGTTCATCACCACTAGATCTGCCTTGAAAGAAATGTTTAAAGTTCTTCAAGCTGAAATGAAGACCTTAATCACTGAAAGAAAAAACATATGAAAGTATATGACACCCTGGTAAAGACAAAAAGTAGACAATCAGATTTAGAAAACTGTAACTCTATATTAAGGTAGTGTGTTAACATCTCAACTACAGTACAAAAGTCAAAGGAAAATGATTAAAGTAAGTATAACTACAATATATTGTTAACAAATATATAAAATAAAAGAAGTAAATTGTAAATCAATAATATAAAAGAGAAGACTAAAAGAATGGAGACTTTATAGACATTCAAAGATAAGTTTCTATCAGCATAAAATGGAATATTTTACTTATTAGACATCTTAAATGATGTAAAGGCAACCACAAAGCAGGAACCTAGACTATATCCACAAAGACAAAGAAAGGGGAAAGAGAATATCACTATGGAAATTAACAAATTTACAAAAATACATAGAGACAAAAGGAAAAAGAAACAATAGAAATATGAAACAACCACAAATAAGAGAGCAGTAGTAAGTCTTATATATCAATAATTATTCTAAATATAAAGGTATTGTACTTACCCATCAAAAGGTACACAATGGCTGGGTAGATTTTTAAAAAGTCAACTGTATGCTGCCTAAAAAGGGCCAATTTCAGATTTAAGGGCACATATAAACTCAAAGTGAAGGAATGGAAATAGATAGACCATAAAAGTGGAAACCAAAAGAAAGTAGAGGTAGCTACATCAGACAAAATAAACTGTATGGTAAAAAAAAATAACAAAAGATAAAGAAGATCATTGTATAATGATAAAAAGATCAATGCATCAAGAAGATATGGCCATGATAAACATATAGACACCTAACACTGGAATACTTAAATATATTAAGCAAATGCTAACAGATTCAAAATAAGAAATAGATAATAATACAAGAAGAGTAGGGGACTTCAACATTTTGCTTTCAATAATGGATAAAGTAATATAGTCAGAAAATCAAAAAGGAGATAATGGACTTAAAACATACATTACACCAAATGGACCTAACAGAGATTTGTAGAATACTCCACCTAAAAAAAAGCAGAATGCACATTTTCAACTGCACAAAATACACATCATATGGTAAGACAGAACAAATCTTAGCATGTGTATAAAAGATTGAAATCATACCAAGTATCTTTTTTGACCACGATGGTTCAAAACTAGAAATCAAAATAAGGAATTCTGGAAAATCTGCAAAAATATGGGCACTAAACAACACACTCCTGAACAATCAACAGATCAAAAAAGAAATCTAATGGAAATATAAAAAATAGAAACAAATGAAAATAAAAACATAACTTACCAAAACCTATAGAATGGTACAAAAGAAATTCTGAAAGGGAAGTTAATACTGGTAAATGTGCATATTAGGAAACAAACAAGATGACAAATAAACAACCTATCTTGGAAAAAAAAAGCAAATTAAGCCCAAATTTAAGGGAAAGAAAGAATAAAGATTTGAGTGAAAGTAAATGAAATAGAGACCGGAAAAAAAGGAAGAGGATCAATGAAAACAAGAGTGATATTTTCAAAAAATAAAATTGACAAAACTTTAGCAATACTGAGAAAAAAAGAGAGACAACTCAAATAAGTAAAATTAGAGATGAAAAAGGAGAAATAAAAAGTGACACTACAGAAATACATAGAATTACAAGAGACAACCATACCTCTCAATTGATACAGAAAAAAGCATTTGACAAAATATAGCATCTGTACTTGATTAAAACAATTCAAAGTATAGGAATAGAGGGAACATTCCTCAACATAAAATCTATCTATGAAAAGCCTCATGAAAAATATGAAAATGAAATATGAAAAATATCATCCTCAATGGGTAAAAGCTGACAGTTTTCCCTTTGAGATCAAGAACATGACAAGGATGTCCAATCTCACTACTCTTGTTCAATATCTTACTGGAAGTCCTAGCAACAGTAATCAGACAACAAAAAGAAATAAAAGATAATCAAACTGGCAAAGAAGAAATCAAACTCTCTCTCTTTGCAGATGACATGATACTTCATATGGAAAACCCAAAAGAGTCCACCTGCAAACTACTAGATCTCATACGTCAATTCAGTAATGTGGCAGGATACAAAATCAATGCACAGAAGTCAGTTACTTTCTTATACACTAACAATGAAAATATAAGAAGTGAAATTAGAGAATCAATTCCATTTACTATAGCACCAAGAACCATAAGATACCTGGGAATAAATCTAACCAAAGAGTTTTGGATCTGTACTTGAAGAACTACAGAAAACTCATGAAAGAAATTGAAGAAGATGCAAAGAGATGAAAAAGTATTCCATGCTCATAGATCAGAAGAATAAACACTGTTAAAATGTCTATACTGCCCAGAGCAATCTGTACTTTCAATGCCATCCCAATCAAAATTCCACCGGCATTTTTCAAAGTTCTGGAACAAACGATCCTAAAATTTATATGAAACCAGAAAAAAACCCAAGTAGCTAAGGAAATGTTGAAAAAGAAAAACAAAGCTGAGAGTATCACATTGCCTGATTTCAAGCTTGTATACAAAGCTGTTATCACCAAGACAGCATGGTGCTGGCACAAAAACAGACACATAGACCAGTGAAACAAGGTAGAGTCCAGATATTGGCCCTCAACTCTATGGTCAAATAATCTTCTACAAAGCAGGAAAAAAATATCCAGTGGGAAAAAGGCAGTCTCTCCAATAACTGGTGAGGGGAAAATTGGACATCTATGTATAGAAGAATGAAATTCAACCATTCTTTTACACCATTCACAAAGATAAACTCGAAATAAATGAAAGACCTCAATGTGAGGCAGGAATCTATCAAATTCCTAGAGAAGAACATAGGCAGTAACCTTTTTGACACTGGCCACAGCAAAGAAAACAAAAGTGAAAATGAACTTTTGGGACTTCATCAAGATCAAAAGCTTCTGCACAGCAAAAGAAACAGTCAACAAGACAAAGAGGCAACCCACGGAATGAGAAAAGATATTTGTAAATGACACTATAGACAAAGGGCTGGTATCCAAGATCTATAAAGAACTTCTCAAACTCAACACCAAAAAACCAGATAATCATGTCAAAAAATGGGCAGAAGATATGAACAGACACTTCTCCAAAGAAGACATACAAATGGTTAACAGACACACAGAAAAATGTTCATCATCATTAGCCATCAGGGAAATTAAAATCAAAATCTCATTGAGATACCACTTTACATTAGTTAGAATGGCCAACATTATCAGGACAGGAAATAACAAATTTTGGAGAGGATGTGGATAAAGGACCCTCTTACACTGTTGGTTAGAATGCAAGTTGGTGCAGCCAGTTTCGAAAATAGCTTGGATATGCCTTAAAAGATTAAAAAAAGAGCTACCCTATGACCCAGCAATTGCACTACTGGGTATTTATCCTAAAGATACAGATGTAGTGAAAAGAAGGGTCATATGTACCCCGGTGTTCCTAGCAGCAAAATGGCCACAGTCGCCAAACTGTGAAAAGAGCCAAGATGCCCTTAAACAGATGAATGGATAAAGAGGATATGGTCCATATATACAATGGAATATTATGCAGCCATTAGAAAGGATGAATACCCAACTTTTGTATCAACATGGATGGGACTGGAGGAGATTATGCTAAGTGAAATAAGTCAAGCAGAGAAAGTCAATTACCGTATGGTTTCACTTACTTGTGGAGCATAAGGAATAACATGGAAGACATTAAGAGAAGGAAAGTGAAAGTGAATTGGGGTAAATCGGAGGGGGGCTGAAGCATGAGAGACTATGGACTCTGAGAAACAAACTGAGGGTTTTGGATGGGAGGAGGGAGGGGGAATGAGTTAGCCTGGTGTGGTGCATAAACAATGAATCTTGGAACACTGAAAAAAATAATTGTAAGAGACAACTATAAAAATTATACCCAACAGACTAGATAACCTAGAAGAAATAGATCATTTCCTAGAATCATTCAACGTACCAAGACTGGACCAGGACTAAATAGCAAGTATGAACAGACCAAAATTGACTAAGGAATTGAATCAGTATTCCATGCACTGATTGTGGGGCTGTAAATTGGTGCAAGCCCTGTGGAAAACTGTACAGACATTCCTCAAGAAGTGAAAAATAGAAATATGAAATGACCTAGTAATTCCACTACTGGGTATTTACTCAGTAAATTTACCCCAAGAAAACAAAAAGACTAATTTGAAAAAAAAATATATATGTACCTTTATATGTACTGTAACTTTACTTACAATAAACAAGATACAGAAACAACCTACATGTCCACTGATAGCTAAACAGATATTAGGACAGTGAAATATCCTCCAGACTGAGAAGCCATTTGAGACCAAATAAACAATGCAAGTCTCTCTATACTGTTTGTAGAATTTTATTCAGTGTAACTTACTGATGGGTGAATGGGGCAGGCAGATAATTCAGACACTAAAGCAGCTACTTTCTGCCCAAGTCCTTACATTAATCCATACCTTAATCCACAGATTTTATACAACAAGGGACATTCTGGTGAGGTCAAAGAATAATGTAAAGTGGCACCTTCTATGCGCCAGTCATGTCTACTAGTTATCTAAAGTGTTGCCTTCTATGCATCACTATAGGGAAGATGAGAACAAGCCTTCTCATATTCCAGTCATGGTGTATGTTAACTTCCAAGGTGCTTCAAACACAGCCCTGAGGGAGGTTATTTCATGGATATGAACAAGATGAAGGGCCAAAGATAGAGTCAGTGTTGTCCGCAATCCTACAATGGAGAAGATATGGTGTACACACACACACACACACACACACACACACACGAGCATTACTTAGCTATAAAAAATAAGTTCTTGCCATTTTGCAACAACATGGTTGAACCCAGAGAACATTACACTAAGCAAAATAAGTCAAAGAAAGACAAATATCATATTATTTCACTTATATGTGGAATCTTAAAAAAATGAAAAAACAAAACAGAAACAGACTCATAAATACAGAGAACAAACTGGTGGTTGCCAGAAAGGAGGAAAGTGGGGGATAGGTGAAATAGGTGAAGGGGATTAAGAGGTACAAATTTCCAATTATAAAATAAATAAGTCATCAGGATCAGAAGTATAGCACAGTGAGTATATCAGTAATATTGTAATAACATTGTATGGTGACAGATGATAACTACATTTAATCATGGTGAATATTGTGCAATTTATAGAATTGTCAGATCAGTGTGTTGAACACCTAAGACTAATATTACATTGTATTCAACTATATTTCAATCATAAAAACAAAACTTCCATACACAGACACCCCCCGGGACCAGGTGGTTTACAGATTATCTTTACCAATAATTTAGGGAAGAATTAATGCTAATTCTCCCCAAAATCTTCCAAAAATTTAAGAGGAGGAGAATGCCAACTTCATCCTATGGAACAAGCATTCCCCTGATATAAAAGCCTAATAAAGACCCTACAATTAAAAAAGAAAACTATAGACCAATATTCATGATAAAAAAAAAGATGCAAATTCTTAACATAATATTAGCAAACTCAATTTAAGAACTAATCAAAAGGATTATATACCATGATCAAATAAGATTCATCCCTGGAATGCAAGGATTAATTAAAATGTTCAAATGTCAAATATGAATTCATTTTGGGCAATCAAGATGAGAGGTTCTGTAGTCACTTCTCAAAGACCAATAGCACTTGCAGCATGGCTGACAGACTGACTGAAAAACAGATTGCAGAATTCAAAGAAGTTTTTTCACCAGATGGTGGTGGAACTACAAAAACAAAGGAATTTAGAACTGTAATAAGGTTTCTTGAGCAGAATCCCACATAATCAGAGTTACAGGGCATGGTTAATGAAGTAAGTATTGATAGTAATGACACAATTGACTCCCGGGAATTTCTGACAATGATAGCAAGAAAAATGGAAGAAAGTGAAGAAGAAATTGGAGAAGTATTCTGTGTGTTTTATAAGAATGTCAATGGCTATATTAGTGCAACAGAGCTTTGCCATATGATGACAAACCTGGGAAAGAAGTTAACAGATGAAGAGGTTGATGAAATGATCAAGAAAGCAGATATCAATGGTGAAATATGAAGAGTTTGTGCGAATGATGACAGCAAAGTGAAGACATTGTACAGGATGTGTTAAATTTCTTGTAGAAAGTTATTGATTTGCCTTTTCTTTGTAACTTATCTATAAAAGGCTTCCCCTACTGTCAAAAATATGCATGCTTAATAATTAAGACTTAATTCCGCTGTGTTTTCTTCCCTAATCTTACTCTCATTGTCCTGAAACCTTATTTTAGAAAATTGATCAAGTAATATGTTGTGTGTGGCTTACTCTGGATATATCTAAACTCTTGTGCACATCTAAACTTCGATGGAGTTGGCCAAATGAAGGAACATCTGGGTTTTGCCTCTTTTTGTATATAGTTTCCTTTAGGAACTGTCAACATGTTTTTGTTGAAGTGTGGCATTGTAACTCTGTGAATTATGGATAGTCTAAACATGTGCTTAGAAGAGGCACTACTGTAAAATGGGTGTATTATCCAGGTACTTATATGCTATTTTTTGTTTTTGTTTTTGTACTACTGGTCCTATACCAGAAACATTTTCATTTATTATTATTTGCTTTTTAAACTTTGTTTAGTTACTTAAAGAATATCTGCTTATGGAACAATTTGCCTCAAATCCATTCTGAGTTGTATATTTGTTTTCCAATAAAAAATTACAGTTTAATCCCCCAAAATAAAGTGCTCCAATAAATAAATGTGATACTCCTCATTAATAGAATGAAAGGTACAGTTCATATGACCATCTCAAGAGATGCAAAAAAAGCATTTGACAAAATACATTTTAATCATAAAAATTCTCAACAGATAGGTATAGAAAGAACACATCTCAACATTATAAAGGCCATATATGACAAACCCACAGTTGACATTGTACTAATGGAAAAAAAAATTACTCTTGTCTTCAAATATTAAGGACAAGACATTCTTACTCAACATAACACTGGAAATACTAGCTAGAACAATTGGCAAGGCAAATAAATAAAAGGCATTCAAATCTTAGAAGCAAAATTATCACTATTTGCTGATAATATGATATTATGTATTAAAAAGCCCATACACCCAACTAAAACACTATTGGATCTAAACAATGGATTCCATAAAGTTTTAAGATATAAAATCAATACACAAAAATCAGGTGTTTTCCTATACAATAACAATGAGACATCTGAAAAAGAAATAAAGAAAAACATCCCATTCACAATAGCATCAAAAATTATAAAATGCCTAAGAATAAATTTATTCAAGGAAATAATGTATTTGTATGATGAAAAAGTAGACGACTTTGTTGAATGAAATCAAAGACATAAATGGAAGGACATCCTGTTTCTATGGATTGGAAGAGTTAATATTGTCAAGATGTTCATACTACACAAAGCCATCTATAGATTCAATGCAATCCCTATCAAAATCCAATGGCATTTTTCACAGAACTAGGAAAAAAAATTCTAAAATGTGTGTGAACCATAAAAAAGCATTGAATAGCTAAAGCAATCATAAGAAAGAAGACAAAACTTGAGGTATAACACTTCCAGATTTCAAACTTTATCAGAAAGCTATAATAATTAAAATCATATTGTAATCTAAAAAAAATACATAGACTAATGGAATGGAAGATCCCAGAATTAAACCTTTGCATATATGGCCAACTAATATTTGGTTAAGGGTCAGGAACATCCAGTGGGGAGATAGATTATATATATGTTTAAATAAGTTTAACAATCAACAAAACTAAAAGGTAACCTACAGAATGCAAGAAGACATTTTCAAATGATATATCTGATAAAGGATTAGTATCTGAAATATAGAGAACTTATACAAGTCAAAATCCAAAACACAAATAATCTTACTAAAAATGGACAGAAGATATAAACAGATATTTCTCTAAAAAAGATATACAGATAGCAAAGAGACACATGAAAAGATGCTCAACATCAGTCATCAACAGGGAAATGCAAAGCAAAACTACAATGAGACATTACTGTCAGAATGACTGAAATAAAGAACACAAGAAACAATAAGTGTTGGAGAAGATGTGTAGAAAAAGGAACTCTTGTGCATTTTTGGTGGGAATGCAAACTGGCACAGCCACTGTAGAAAACAGTATGGAGGTTCCTCCAAAAGTTACAAATAAATATGCCCTATTACCCAGCAATGGGCATTCTGGATATCTACCCCTAAAATACAAAAACAAAAACAACCACTAATTCAAATGGATACTTGCACCCCTATATTTATAGTAGTATTTTTTACAATAGCCAAGATATGGAAACTCCCAAGTGTCCATCAATGGATAAAGAAGGTATGGTATATATAATAGATATATATATATATAGATTATATTAATATTATATATAATAATATATATAATATAATATATATTAATATAACATAACATAATATAATATAATATTAATATATTATATATATAGATATATAGATATAGATATAGATAATATATAATAGAATATTATTCACCCATATAAAAGGATGAAATCTTGGCATTTGCAATGATGTAGATGGAGCTAAAGAGAATAATGATAAGTGAAATAAGTCAGAGAAAGACAAATTCCATATGACTTCACTCACATGGAATTTAAGAAACAAAACAAGTGAGAAAAGTGAAAGACAGAGAGAGAAAAAGAGAAACTAAGAAAGAGACTCCTCATTATAGAGAATAAACTGAAGATTACAAGAGGGGAGGTGGTTGGGGTGATGGGTGAAATAGGTGATGGGATTTAGGGACTGTATTTGTGATAGCACTGGATGATGTATGAGATTATTGAATTACAACATTTTATACCTGAAACTACTATAGCACTGTATGTTCACTAACTGGAATCAAAATAAAAATGTAAGAAAATAAGATAAATTGAGACCATGCAAGTGGGAAAGAATAAATACCTACATGTCTGTCAACAGATGAATGGATAAAGAAAATGTGGTAAATGCACACAATGGAATATTATTCAGTTTTTAAAAATAAGGGAATCCTGCCAGTTGTCTCAACACAGAGGAACCTGGAAGGCATTGTTTTAAGTGAAATGAGCCAGACAAAGAAAGGTAAATACTGCATGGTTTTACTTTGGTCGGGATTATTGTACAGCATGAAATCATCCATAACACCTGGCTTGCTAAAATGTAACACAGGGGCAGTTGGGGGTAAGGGAAAGTTTTGGAGAAGGGCTTAGGCCTTTGGAATGCAGAGGCCTGCCTGATCACTCTGCCATAGGCTTG
The DNA here is from genome assembly GCA_003697995.1 of Taxidea taxus jeffersonii. NCBI lineage: Eukaryota > Metazoa > Chordata > Mammalia > Carnivora > Mustelidae > Taxidea > Taxidea taxus. Next base: position 33,358 of record ML097751.1, read on the forward strand.
CCACAGGAGTTGCCTAACTGAAGCTTTCTTAGCCCAAAAGCCACCCTATGATCGAAGAAATTCATGCATTGTCTCTTAGGCTATGTTTAGTAGAACTCGTAGAACACACAGATTAGCACATCATATCTTTCCTGTAAACAGATCCTAATAGTTCCAGTAAGATCCCTTGTCATACATCATGTACTTGAAAAACAGTGATAAGGATTTGTTGTTATCCTGAAGGACCAATAGCAATGGGAGCAAAGAAGAGCAAAGGGTCTTCATTTTTGAGCATTGACCCCCTTGTCTTCTCCTCTCACAGCAAAGTTTGGAGTAATCTTTCATCCATCAGTTCAGGGATTGCTGGCCATTCCAGGAAACTTTTTTTTTAAACATATAATGTATTATTTGTTTCAAGGGTACAGGTCTATGCATCATCAGTCTTACACAATTTACAGCGCTCATCATAGCACATACCCTCCCCAATGTCCATCACCTAGCCATCCCATCCATCCCACCCCTTTCCCCTCCAGCAACCCTCAGTTTGTTTCCTGAGATTGAGTCTTTTATGGTTTATCTCCCTCCCTGGTCCCATCTTATTTCACTTTTACCTCCCTTCCCCTACGCCCCCCCCCCCGCCTCTCAACCACCTCATATCAGTGAGATCATATGATAATTGTCTTTCTCTGATTGACTTATTTCGCTCAGCATAATACTTTCTAGTCCCATCCATGTCATTGCAAGTGGCAAGATTTCAGGTTTGTTTGATGACTACATGGTATTCCAGTGTGTGTGTGTGTGTGTGTGTGTGTGTGTGTGTGTGTGTGTGTGTGATATCTTCTTTATCTATTCATCTTTTTATGGATATCTAGGCTCTTTCCATACTTTGGCTATTGTGGACATTGCTGCTATAAACATTCGGGTGCATGTGCCCTTTCAGGTCACTACATTTGTATCTTTAGGGTAAATAACCAGGAGTGCAATTGCTGGGTCATAGGATAGCTCTGTTTCCAACTTTTTGGGGAACCTCAATGCTGTTTTCCAGAGTGGCTGCACCAGCTTGCATTCCCACCAACAGTGTGGGAGGGTTCCCCTTTCTCCACACCTTAGCCAACACCTGTTGTTTCCTGACTTGCTAATTTTAGCCATTCTGACTGGTGTGAGGTGGTATCTCACTATGGTTTTGATTTGTATTTCCCTGATGCCAAATGATGTTGAGTACTTTTTTCTGTGTCTGTTGGCCATTTGGATATCGTCTTTGAAGAAATGTCTGTTCATGTCTTCTGCCCATTTCCTGATTGGATTATTTATTCTTTGGGTGTTGAGTTTGATAAGTTCTTTATAGATTTTGGATACTAGCCCTTTATCTAATATGTCATTTGCAAATATCTTCTCCCATTCTATTGCTTGTCTTTCGGTTATGTTGACTGTTTCCTTTGCTGTGCAAAAGTGCAAAAGCTTTTGATCTTGATGACGTCCCAATAGTTCATTCTTGCCCTTGCTTCCCTTGCCTTTGCTGATGTTTCTAGGAAGAAGTTGCTGTGGCTGAGATAGAAGAGGTTGCTGTCTGTGTTCTCCTCAAGGATTTTCATGGATTCCTGTCTCACACTGAAGTCTTTCATCCATTTTGAGTCAATTTTTGTCTGTGGTGTAAGGAAATGGTCCAGTTTCATTCTTCTGCATGTGGCTGTCCAATTTTTCCAACACTATTTGTTGAAGAGACTGTCTTTTTTTCTATTGGACATTCTTTCTTGCTTTGTTGAAGACTAGTTGACCATAGAGTTAAGGGTCCATTTCTGGGCTCTCTATTCTGTTCCACTGACCTGTGTGTCTGTTTTTGTGCCAGCACCATACTGTGTTGATGATGACAGCTTTGTAATAGAGCTTGAAGTGTGGAATTGTGATGCTGCCATCTTTGGTTTTCTTTTTCAACATTCCTCTGGCTATTCATGGTTTTTTCTGGTTCCATATAAATTGTAGTATTATTTATTCCATTTCTTTGAAAAAAGGTGACAGTATCTTGATAAGGATTGCATTAAACCTGTAGATTGTTCTAGGTAGCATAGACATTTTCACAATATTTGTTCTTCCAATCCATGAGCATGGAATGTTTTTCCATTTATTTGTGTATCCCTCAATTTCTTTCATGAGGACTTTGTAGTTTTCTGAGTACAGATTCTTTGCCTCTTTGGTTAGGTTTATTCCTAGGTATCTTATGGTTTTGGGTGCAAACTGCAAATGAGATCAACTCCTTAATTTCTCTTTCTTTTGTCTTGTTGATGGTGTATATAAATGCAACTGATTTCTGTGTGTTGATTTTATATCCTGGATACTGTTATGTGGAATCTAAATAAAAAGTCAAATTCATAGAAACAGAGAGTAGAAAAGTGGTTGCTGGGGTTATGGGGCAGAAGGAAATTAAGAGTCTGTGAAAGTTTACAAACCTTCATTTATAAGACAATGTCTGAGGATCTAATATATATAACATGATGACTATGGTTGATAACACTGTATTGCATAATTGAAATTTGCTAAAACAATAGAACTTAAATAGTGTCACTAAGAGAAGAATGTGTGTCATGATGGATATCTTGATTAACCCATTGGGGGGAATTCTTTCACAATGCATGCATATATCAAACCCTCACATTGTACACTTAAATATCAAATAAGTTTATTTGTCAGTGATGCCTCAGCAAAGCTGAAAGAAAGCCATTATCAACAAAACATTTTGCTAGAGATTCTAAGCAGGGTAATAAAATAGGCCAAATAAATGAAAGTTATCAGATTGGCAAACAGTAAAACTATCTGTGAGTGTGCAGCACATGATCATATATGTAGCAAATCCCAAGGACTTAAAAAAAATGTTTGAGTGCTAATAAAATATCCAGCCCTGTTGTGTAATACAAAATCTATGTTCAAAACTTAATTTTCTTTCTATACACTAACAATAAAAACCCAAAAATAAAATTTAGAAAACAATTTAAAGAATTTAAAAAGAATCAAAATACTTAGAGATAAATTTAACAAAGGAATTATAAGATTTGTACACCAGAAAATAGAAAATATTATTGAATGAAATTAAAGGCCTTAATAAATTATCTTGAGTTGGAAAACTCATTACTGTCAAGATGACAATACTCCCAAAATCATTCTACAGATTTAACACAATACTTATTAATCCCAGGGTTTTATTTTCAGAAAAAAATGAAACTTTAAGCTTATCCTAAAATAAAAAATAAAAAATCAGGTACCAAGAATATTTAAAACAGTCTTGAGAATGTGCAACAAGATTGAAAGGCTCCCACGTTTCAATTTCAAACTTAATATATAGATATAGAAATAAAGACTGTGTGGTGCTGGCATAAAGACAGATCAGTAGAATATGATTGAGGATAGAAATAACCCTACACATTTATGGTCTATTGATTTTCAACAAGTTTGCCAGGACAATTCAATAGAGGAAAAATAGTCTTTTCAAGAAAATAGTGCTGAGACAACTGAATATCTATTCGCAAGAGAGTAAAACAGTTCTTATACCTTATACCAAATGCAAAATTAATTAAAAATTGATGAAACACTTAAATGTTAAGAGGTAAAATTGTAAAACTATTAGAAAAAAACATAGGAGTGCATCTTTCCATCTTATGTAGACATTGTAGATATTGTAGTTTCTTCAATATAACACTGAAATAAAAAAAAATGTATAGATTGTACTTCATCAAAATTCAAACATTTGTTCCATTCCAAAGAATGGAAGAAAATACTTGCAAGCATACATCTGAGAAAGAATTAGTATTCCAAATATTTAAATAACTTTTAAAATTCAACAATAAAATATTTAATAACCCACTTAAAATGGGCCAATTATTTGAATAGACATTTCTCTAACAAAGATATACAAATGACCCAAAAGCATATGGAAAATACATTCAATATCATTAGTCATTCAGAAATATAAACTGAAATAACAAGATATAACTTAATACCCCAGATGGCTTTAATAAAAAAGAGAGTAACTAGTGTTTGCAAGGATGTGGAAATATCAGAATCCTCATACATTACTGGTGGGCATGTAAAATGATGCAGCTACTTTGGAAGAAAAAAATGACCATTCCTCAAAAAGTTACACATAGAGTTACTCCAAGATTATCTACCAAAGATAACTGAAAACATGCTAACACAAAATTCTGCACATGAATATTTACTTCAACATTATTGTCAAGTCAAAAAGCAGAAACAACCCAAATGTCCATTATCTGATGAATGAATAAATAAAATGTGGCATATCCATACAATGAAATGATGTTTGACTATAAAAAGGAATGAAATACTGCTACATACTGCAACATGGATAAACTTTGAAAATAAAATGCCTACTGAGATAAACCAGTGAGAAAATGTTATGTACTTTAGGAGTCCATTTATACAAAATGTCCAAAATAGGCAAATATGCTGAGACAAAAAGTAGATTACTGGTTTCTAGAGACTCTGTATGTGAGGGAATGGAGAATGGCTGCTAATGTGTATGAAGTTTCTTTTTGGGGTAATGAACATTTTCTGAAATTAGTGGTTATTGTTACACAATTTTAACATTATACTAAAAAGTACTAAGAAGTTAATTGTAGTGGTACTTATAAAGTTATGATTTCTTATCAGAATCACTGATCGCTGTCCCTCTCTCATTCATTCCCTGCATAACCATTTTGTGAGCATCTTTTAAATGTCTGAAAATGTGTTAGACAGTGAGAACACTGACTATAGTTGGATTTGAGCATCTACACAGATCCATATAATGCTTTGCGGTGGATATTGCTTATTGACACAAGGCCTTATCTGCTAGACTGATTTTTGGTTGATATGATGAGCAACAGATGCCCTAAGACATCTACAAGAATAATGGGTATTTGGGTGGTCTTTTCAGAATACAGGCTCATCAAACATTCAGAAAACAGAATCCTCTTCCTGTAACTTTATGTAATTACTTGGCTACATCAAAGAATTTCCTTCACTAATTTTGTCATATAAAATGAATCCCCTAATGTTTAGCATGCTATGATCCATGAAATGTCTTTTCATATGTTTTCTCATATGAGCCTTAAAAAAAAACTATGTAGACAGCATATTGTTGATTATCTCATTCACATATGATGAAACTAAGGCTATAAGAAGGTAAGGAACTCACCAAAAGTTGTCACTCCACTGGCCAGTAACAGATCTGGCACTAGAATCCAGATTTTTCAATTCTGAAATCATCATTCTTTTTTCTATACCAGTAATTTCTCTTTTTTTTATTTCATAAACTTGTACATTCAAAAAAGTACATTCAAAAGTGGGTTTTTTGTCATGACCATATTTTGTCAAGTTAAGAGGTTAAAAAAGAGGAGTGCCTGGGTGGCTCAATCAGTTAAATGTCTGTCTTTGGCTTGGGCCATGATCCTGGTCATGATCCTGGGATTGAGCCAGGCATCCCATTACCTGATCAGCAGGGAGCCTTCTTCTCCCTCTGCCTGCTGCCCCCCTGCTTGTGTTCTTTCTCTCTCTCTTTCTCTCTCTTTCTCTCTCTGACAAATAAAATCTTTAAAAAAAGTTAAAAAATAATAAACTATTATCAACTAATACCCCAAGGTATTAAAGAACATAGGAAGAACATATAGAACGTAAAACATGTCTTTAGGTTGAATTCTTTTAAACTTATAAATTTGTCACATTGTCCTGGTTTTCTCATTTTGCTTTGGATTGATAAACCTTTTTATTTTCTTTTTTTTTTAAACTTTTATTTATTTATTTGACAGAGAGATCACAAGTAGGCAGAGAGGCAGGCAGAAAGAGAGGAGGAAGCAGGCTCTCTGCTGAGCAGATAGCCCCATGCAGGGCTTGATCCCAGGACCCTGAGATCATGACCTGAGCTGAAGGCAGAGGCTTAACCACTCAGGCACCCTGATAAAACCCTGAAAAAGACATGTCATGCATTTCATTAATACAAAAGAGAGTTCTAATGGCTCAGTTCTTTTACTGTGTAGTGTCTAGATATAGTAAAATTCTCATGAGGTGTGTAGGTCTGTTTACCCATATACTGAATGCTTCTGGACTAACATTACTTTTTAAATTTCTTTTGTTCATTTTTTGGGTGTTTCTGTCTTATTTTTTTTTTTTGTCAACTGTAATTTCTTTATCCTCTACTAGTATTTACATCCCTTTCCCTATTTTAATGAAATATATATATATATATATATATATATATATTTGCATTTAGGTTAAATAAGATAATTATACAAGTCAGATATAAAGTGACCTAACATGATAAGTACTCACATTTAAGATACAGCTTTGAGTAAACTAACTCCAATGTATCTATCAATAAGCTAGCAAAACTCTTTTTTTTTTAAGATTTTGTTTATTTATTTGATAGAGAGACACAGTGAGAGAGGGGACACAAGCAGGAGACAGAGAAGCAGGCTTCCTGCTGAGCAGGGAACCTGATGCGGAACTTGATCCCAAGACCCTGGGATCATGACCTGAGCCAAAGGCAGACACTTAATGACTGAGCCACCCAGGTTCCCCAGCAAAATTCTTTTAATACATTAAGAAAGGAACATTTTCCACAATTACGAAGGTGTCATTCTTGCTCTAATCCACATTGGTCAGATGAGTTTTGGAAGTCACATTTTAGGACCAGCGTAAATAAATTAAAGTACCCAGAGGAAGATGACCAATGCAGTGAGAGGCTGAAAAGCATGGCTAATGAAGAATATGTGATGAAACTAATGATGGATATCCTGGGGAAGTGAAAACTGATGCTGGAGAAGGAGAGGAAAAAGCATGCTTGCTATCTTCAGAAGGAAATAAATGGCTGTCATATGTAAGAGTAAAGGAAGTTAATTTTTTAATATAAGAAAAGAAAGAAATAGGACCAATAACTGGAAATTAGGTAGAGATTGATATCCAGTTATAATAGAGAACTTACAAGCAGTTCTTTAATAATTGGACAGCCTTCATATGAAAGTAGAAGTTTCCCAAATTGAAGGGGATTGAAATGAAATACAATTTTATTTACTATGAAATTAGAAATATGCTGAAGAAAGTTTCCTGCTATGAAAAAAAAAATACATCTATCAGAAATTTTAGGTCTATGAAAATTCTTCATTAATAGGTTAGCCTGCAAGCAAGGTGAAATATGTATCTAAATGCCAGACAGACAGAGCTCTGAGACCATGGTCGCTAGGTTTTTTTTTTTTTTATTTTTTTTTATTTAAGCTTTATTTAAACATATAATGTAACCCCACCACCCTCTCCCAACCCCTCTCCCCCCCACCCCCCTCAGTTTGTTTTATGACATTAAGAGTCTCTTTTGGTTTGTCTCCCTCCCGATCCCATCTTGTTTCATTTTTACTTTTCCTACCACCTTAACTCCCTGATATGAGGAAGTGGAGATGCAACGGGGGTCGCTAGGTTTTTAACCCTCCAGTGCATATGCCTCTTTATTTCTGTGTTTCTTTTTTCTTTTCCTATTTATTTGCTCCCCTGCCCCAACAAGTGTATGCCTTAAATCACTAAAGGTTTTCACTTGTAACCTTCAAGGGTAAAGAAAATACTGAGACTTGACATAGAGATTGTTCCCACCCTAACTGATCTAGCTATATTTCTCTAAGTATTAATTGTATTATCTTAGGTAGTTTTCCAAACTTTTTTGGATTTTAGTTCCCTTCTGTGTGAAATAATTTTAGTTCTTTTCTATGTCAAATAACTTGCCCTCCTTTTTGTTGAAGCAGTATGCATGTGTGTGCACACACTTCTAGGTGTTCAAAACAGATATAAAAATCAGCATTGCAAAACAAGGCATTATTAGTTTACTCTCTCAGACTGTAAGGGTCTATTTAGCCAAAATGGCTCCATTTTGGTTGAACAGCCATTTTGTTGTTTATGCAGTAAAACTTAAACTGACCCTACCTCCTCCCAGGGGACTTACTTAAAAGCAAGGCCGGGAAACCAGTCCCAGGTAACAAAGCCCAAATACAGGGGCCAGTCAGGCCAGGTGGAGACATCCAATCAGTGGGACACGCATACTGTATCCCTAGCTACCAAGGAGTGTGGGCCCCACCTTTTGGGCACCTTTTGGGCGCCAATTCTGACCAAGGTGATAGGCTAGTTCAAATATCTACTAGGGTAAATTGTAATTCAATTGGCCACCCGTGTGTGACCTAGCATGACTGTGCAGCTTTCTCTGTGTGTTACAATATCACCGGCCACCTGTTTGTGGCCAGGCCCAACCACATGGCCTTTGCCCTTTAAAAGTTAGCCTGTAAGGCATGGAGGGGTCGCCCTCTCTGTAAGAGGCAACCCCAGCTGGTCAGTTTGATTCTCAATGCTTGGCACAAAATAAAACTTTGCTTGACCTTCACTTTGTATCAGTCTCACTCCTTTGATTACAGACCCATCACAGACATGAATAAAAGTTTGGCAGTTTTAACAAATTATTTTCATAGGAAGCTTTCCCCCAGATGTTTGTATGTGTGTAGTAGGGGTGAGAGAGTGGACTTAACTTAGTCATTTCTATTCCTACCATTCCAGATTTCTCCATTGGTAATTAAATGCATTTTATTTTCCTTGGAGCTAGAAATATTCTCCAGAAGCAGATGGAATATTATGTTGGGGTTGGGATATGAATCCTATCGTCAGAAACATTGTTAACATGTCTTTGTAGCTATTCAAGAACATGTGGATAGGTTTTCTGTCAGGTAACATTTGTGAATGAAATAATTGTAATGGCCTCTGGGAAGCACTCCTCACAGACAGGACATAATAACAGATTTGTTAAATAAAAACAAATAAATAAACAACAACAACAACAACAACAAAATCTACCATGGACCCTGGGCTTTCTGAGGAACCATAGAACACAGCTACTGGTCCCCTCTGCTGGTGAGCTGCAAAGGTTTGTATAAAAAACAGTGGTGCAGGTGCACCTGGGTGCAGGTGCGCCTGGGTGGCTCAGTCCTTAAGTGCCTGCCTTCTGCTCCAGTCATGATCCCAGGGTTCTGGGACTGAGCCCCACATCGGGCTCCTGCATCAGGCTCCCTGCTCCTTAGGAAGCCTGCTTCTCCCTCTGCCCCTCCTCCTACTTGTGTGCTCTCGCTCAAATAAATAAAATCTTTAAAAAACAAATAAACAACAGTGGTGCTACCCCACAGCAGTTCCCAGTTTATGTAAATATGAAACAGAAAGCCAGCACCTAGACTCCCTGTTTTCCACTGGCTTCCCCACTCTGGTGCCTGGGAACTATGTTGCACTCAGGCACCCCTGTTCTTTTTGTGACCCCAGGGATCCTGAGACCAAGCTTTCCCACCTGGGATCTTCCCTGCTTCACCACCTAAACACCTTTAAGCCAGTGAAGTTCTCCACTGTAGCCAACTTCCAAAAGTTCTGATTTTTGCACTCCGGTCAAGAAATGAGCAGGAAATGAACTGACATTTATCCAAAGAAGACATACAAATGACCAACAGACTCATGAAAAAATGCTCAGCATTACTTGGCATCAGGGAAATACAAATCAAAACCACAATAAGATTCTATCTCACACTTGTCAGAACAGCTAAAATGAACAACTCTGGAAACAACAGATGTTGGCAAGGATACAGAGAATGGGGAACCCTCTTACACTGTTGGTGGGAATGTAAACTGCTGTAGCCACTCTGGAAAACAGTATGGGGATTCCTCAAAAAGTTGAAAATAGAACACTATGACCCAGAAATTGCACTAATAAGTATTTATCCAAAGGATGCAAACATAGTGATTTGAGGGGACATATGCACCCCCAATGTTTATAGCAGCGATGTCCACAATAGCCAAATTTTAGAAAGATCCTAGATGTTCATCAATGGATGAATGGATGGAGAACAAGTAGTATGTATATATCTAGTGGAAAATTACCATCAAAAGGAATTAAATCTTGTCATTTGCAATGATGTGGATGGAACTAGAGGATATTACACTAAGTGAAATAAGTCAGTCAGAGAAAGACAAACACCATATAATTTCACTCATATGTGGAATTTAAGAAACAAAACAGATGAACACAGGGAAAAGGAAGGAAAAATAAAGTAAGATGAAAACAGAGAGGGAGAGCAAATCATAAGAGACTGAACTATAGGAAACAAACTGAGGGCTGCTGGAGGGGGTGGTGGGTGAGGGAAAGGGGTACCTGGGTGATGGGGATTAAGAAGGACATTTGAAGGGGTGACTGGGTGGCTCAGTTGGTTAAGCAACTGCCTTCAGCTCAGGTCATGATCCTGGAGTCCCAGGATTGAGTCCCACATCTGACTCCCTACTCGCTGGGGAGTCTGCTAGTCCCTCTGACCTCTCCCCTCTTATGCTTTCTCTCCCTCATTCTCTCTCTCTCTCAAATAAATAAATAAAATTTTTAAAAAAAGAAGGGCCTTTGAAGTAGTGAGCACTAGGTGCTCTATGCAACTGAGGAACCACTAAATTTTACCTCTGAAACTAATAATACAGTATATGTTAATTAAATTGAATTTAAATAAAAAGTTTAAAAAAAACAGTAGCAAGTGATGCCTTGCTACAGATTATCGGCTCTGTGAATAATCATGAGGAGGATAGTTGCCATTTTTCAGGACCTTTAAACAACTAAAGATCCACTTAAACACTGAACTATAACTCCATACACATCCAGCTGATTATGACTTAGAAAAAGTTCTATTAGAAACACACAGGAATTCCACATATGAGTGAAATCATATGTATCTTTCTCTGACTTATTTTGCTTAGCATACTACAGTCTAGCTCCATCCATGCCACTGTAAATGACAAGATTTTGTTCTTTTTTAAAGATTTTATTTATTTATTTGACAGAGAGATCACAAGTAGGCAGAGAGGCAGGCAGAGGGAGAAAGGGAAGCAGAATCCCTGCTGAGCAGAGAGCCTGATGTGGGGCTCGATCCCAGGACCCTGAGATCATGACCTGAGCCAAAGGCAGAGGCTTAACCCACTGAGCCACCCAGGTGCCCCAAGATTTTGTTGTTTTTGATGGCTGAGTAATATTCCATTATATATGTGTATATATACCACATCTTTATCCACTCATCAGTTGATAGACATTTGTGCTCTTTCCATAATTTGGCTGTTGTTGATAATGCCACTATAAACATCTGGGTGCTTGCATCCCTTTAAATCAGTATTTTTGTATCCTTCGTGTAAATACCTAGTAGTGCAATTGCTGGGCCATAGGGTAGTCTGGCATTTCAGAAACAAAACAGATGAACAAGGGGGGGGTGAAGAGAGGGAAGAAAACCATAAACGACTCTTAAGTATAGAGAACAAACTTGGGGTTGATGGAGGGAGGTGGTCATGGGATAGGTTAAATGGGTGATAGGTATTAAGAAGGGCACTTGTGATGAGTACTGGGTGTTACATATAAGTGATGAATCACTAAGTTCTACTCCTGAAACCATTATTATCCTATATGGTAACACACTAGAATTTAAATTAAAAAACTGGAAACAAGCAAAAAGAAACACACAAGGAAAAAACGTAAAGCTGATAATCTTCAAACCTTACCTCAGACTATAGAAAATTATGTTGTTAGAGTTTAATGTCAGGGTTTTTGAAACTGTCACCTAACCATACTGGTGAAAAAATGCTACAGAGAAAAGCTAAAGTTGTTTTAAAAAGGAAACCAAGAAGAGGACCACAAAGTTTCTTTTTTTTTTTAAGATTTTATTTATTTATTTGTTAGAGAGAGAGAGAGCGAGCACAGGCAGACAGAGTGGCAGGCAGAGGCAGAGGGAGAAGCAGGCTCCCTGCTGAGCAAGGAGCCCGATGTGGGACTTGATCCCAGGACGCTGGGATCCTGATCCGAGCCGAAGGCAGCTGCTTAACCAACTGAGCCACCCAGGTGTCCCAAGGACCACAAATTTTCTAATTCCTTTGAGATCCCACAGAAAATCCAGGCCTTAGCTAATCAAAATGCATAATTAACAATTCATCCCCAGATTTCTGCCTGATAATATATCATGCCAAAACAAAAAAGGCCTGTTATTCACATCTTGTATGCTCTATGACAACCAGGGTGATACTCTGAAGGCATCTATTGAGTTAAAAGATGTAAATTGCTGGAGAAATGCCAATGAAAAAGAGAACTATGATTAATTTGCACAGAAACAGCTGGAAAGTAAGTACTTGTCTTCTCACTTTTAGAGTTAATTTCACCATAGGAAAAGGCCCTTGAATGGGGCATGTAGTCACTTGCTAGTTAGTATTTGGCACTAATAAATAAACAATTATCACCCTTCAAGTTAAATGACACTTCAGAGATTACCATATTTGCTTAGTAATTTTGGGGATTTTTCTTTTTTTTTTTATATTTTTTATTTATTTATTTATTTGATAGACAGAGATCACACAAGTAGGCAGAGAGGAGAGGGGAGGAGCAGGCTCCCTGCCGAGCAGAGAGCCCGATGTGGGACTCGATCCCAGGACGCCGGGATCATGACCTGAGCCGAAGGCAGCGGCCCAACCCACTGAGCCACCCAGGCGTCCCGGGGATTTTTCTTAATACCCCTAAATCATGATGGTCATTTTATAGATAAGTTTACTAGGGAGAAAAAAGTTATTTCATTTTGCCTGGAGAGTAATATAGATTTGATGATGATAATTGTGCTTGTGGTGGTGATAGTGGTATATAACATTTATTAAAATGGTATTATCTTTTGTTAGACCAGTTTTATGTATCATTTCATTAAACTCTTATATAACCCTATGATATATAGGACCTATTACTGTAACTATTTCATAGATGAGTAAATTAAAGTAAAAAATGTTAAGTAGTTTCCTCAGGTTACACAACTACTAACTTACAGAGTTGGAATTAAGATCCCAGACAGTCTGACTCTCACAGGATGTAAAGCCTCCTTACTTACTGCTAATATTTGGGTGAACCAGGACTTAAGAACAAGTTCCTAACTGCAATGTTAATGTTCTTTCCATTCTTTCTTATAACCCGCTATAGAAGGCTTCTTGCACCACGAAATAAGTTGGGCAGCCACACTTACAAAATATGATGGGGAAAGGGATTGTGTCTTTGTGAAAATAGGTCGGTAGCTGAAGCTCTAAGGGAGCAAAATTTGATTATATCCCCGAGTACTTGGACCCACCATTTTAAGCCAAGGGAAAGTTTGTAGCCTGGAAGCTGAATCTGCTTGAAGGAAAATTTTAAGGTGGCCCTTCTAACCCTAATTACAATTTGACAAAAGCAAAGGGTTTTATCATTTGCCACTTCTGGAGGAGGCTGGAGTTAGCATACTCTTTTCACAAGTTGGTTTCTCTATGTCTCATCTCATAATTGCTTGAGTGGCTGTTTCCATAGACACCCACACTTCAGTTTCCCAGCTTAACCACATTCAAACAAGAATGTAGGCCTTGGTTGCAGCAGCTGTGAACTGTTTCACCATGCATCTAACAGGCATGGCTTATCTACTTTCCTCTCTGTGTGCAACAGAAAAATAGAGCTCAAAAACAGAAATAAAATTACCTGAAAGACCCTTAGGAGTTTCAGAGCTAAAGAAACATATTTGATCTCTATGAAATAAAACAAAATCAGAAAGGAAAGGAGGAGCCAACTGATTTTTTTGTTTGTTTGTTTGTTTTTCTTTGCTTGTTTTTGTCCTTGGCCTTAGGGGGCAGGGTAAGGCATCAGTTCTAGTTCTAGTCTGTTTCACAAGTGTAAAATGAAAGCACACACCTTTCTTCTCTACCTGAAAGAGGGTTGTGGGTCCCTGGGGACCTGTAAGGGAGGGTGGTGGAATGTGGAAATCTGTGTAGGCACTGAAGAAAACCTAAAAAAAAAAAAAAAAACTAATAACATTCACAGGCCACAAGTCTGTGTTTAAATTTGAAATTGTACTAACAATCAAAGAAAATAATTGAATTATGTTTTAAAAGCCCTTGCCTGCTGATAGTCTGGGAAAAGAATATTGTAGTAGAAGTTTCCATAGAGAGAAAAAAAGGATAAGAATCAGCTTAAAAATTTGCTGTTGTGCAAAAGATAAATAGTAAAGTTGTCAGTTGGTCTAGGAACACCCAGTACACAAAACTTTCTGGTTTATGCACATGCCACTTGAATACAACATATATACAAACATGCCTCGCATCAAGGTGTGCTTTGAAGTTCAGTATACACAACTAGGCAAATATTCTGAGCTTAGATGAAGCCTGGTAACAAGGACGGCATGTTGAAAAATTCCATGTTCTAAAATAGTGAGAGCAAACACTATTTCAACTCATACAATGATCATACCTATCATATGATATAGATTCTATTACTACATTATACATATGATGAAATTGAAGACAAAAGTATTAAATGACTTGCCAAAAGTCACATTGCTAATAAGAGGTCTAACCAAGATTTGACCTTAGGCAGTTTGATATTAAGTCTGTGCTCAAAGTCAATAGCATTTTAGTTAGCATGTGGAAAGAAGTGCTCTGAGCCCAGATGGAAAAAGTGGGTGCTGATCCACCCTCACTTTTCTTTCTTCAAAGCTTCTAGAGCTTTTTGTGAGTTTCTGTTCTACGTCAGTGGGTAGGTGGGTGGGAATTTAGTGGTAAAGATATTTTCGGTGGGGAGGGATGTGTGGTTTGAAAAGTAATCACTATTTGGTGAGAAAATGAACTCTTTGTAATGAACTCAGCAGAGACTCTTTCTCTGCCTTCACCTGCTACTGCTAAAACAGTGCATGATCGCAATTTTGGCTTAGATTACAGTTCCTCAAAAAGAGAAAATACATCTTCAGGGTGATCTTTGGACAATATTCCAAACAAAATTTCAAAACTTTTTCCCCTATTTTTTCCTGGTTCATAAAGAGAACTTGATCATACAGCATCTTCTGTTGTAATTTGCTGAAACAGAGTTTTTAGTGTAATATTTAGATCTGAGGATGAGCTAGTTGGTGCATTACCTTTTTACATAAACAGATTAAATCTCTCTTTATGTAGCCACTATGTTTCATGTTCTTCTGTGATCAAGGAAGCTTTTCTCAGCTAGTTGAATTTCTACAAATGGAGATATGTTTCCACTTGTAAGACTTTATACAAGCAAAAGTTTGTTACCTTTTTCATACTCCCCTTCCAGATAGATTTAATCTTACCAAGTAGATTTTGGGCTATTGGAAATGTGTGAACTAAACCCACCAATGTTTTCCTTTGGATACTCATAGAAATACAGTAGAATCATAGATTAGACAAAGAAACTACAACACTCTAAAGATAGGCCATTTTGGTAGTTCTCTTACTCATATTAATTACAGATACTATGCACAAAATAGAATAAATTGATTTTCTCTAAGGGCCAAATGTATTATTATTATTATTATTATTATTATTATTTAATTCTTGCTTATATTGTTTTATTTTATTGCAAGAAGTAGAGATAACTCAGAAACTATTGAGGTATTTTTTATGTATTCATGGGATTTGAATCTGGATCTAAAAGAGGAGGAAGGAGGAAAAATGTTAAGGATAGTGTTGTATAACAATTAGTTAAACATAAAACTCAATAGTAATCTATCTAAATCAGTAGAGTTGAGCCATGGCTTTGGTATGGAGAGCAAAGAAACATCTCTGGCACTAAGGCAAATTCCTTTCAACATTTTTTTTTTCTGGGTGTAGTCATGGGTTTCTTTTTTGGTGCTAAGGACTAGTAGGTGAGCTATGAACCTAAATGAACAGATTTAAGAACCTGAGAGTTAACAAGGAGATTTGCCTTTAGGATAAGTAACATATGAAAGTGGATACAAGAGTATTTAATGGGGTGATTTAAACTTCCCACTTAAAGTGTTTAGAGCATTCCCTGCAAAAGACAATGGCCACAGGAGAGCCTTGAATGCTAATGTATTAAGATTAGGGCTATATCAGCAACAATGTGAAATTTATTTTAAGTCTAATATCACCATTTAAAACATATTGCCAACTATCTAGACATGAGTCAGAATTATCTTAAATATTAAGTTTCAAAACTGGTGGCTTTTGGATGTTTGGAGGTTTGGAAATTAAGTGAAATTACTGAGATGGTTGAGTTGCAAATAAGCTTCAATGAACAGGTGGCAGTATGTTGCATTTGAGGATTACTAGTCATGTGAAATTGAATATATATATATACATATGTATATGTATATATATATATATATATTTTTTTTTTACCTAAAGAAGAAAGGCCATGAAATTCCTGAAGACTCTACTTATAAAACTCAAGCTAAGCTGAAGTTAGCCTCTTTATGTATGCCTTATATTCTCAGACATTACTCACTGCTGCTGATGAAATATGACCTATCAACTGCTCAGCCCATGGAGAGTTTTCACCACAGGTTAGGAGATTCCATGTGTTCATATTTCAGTCACACTTGGGGAAGGAATGGGAACTGGCAGACATTGAAAGACTATGATTCAACTTGGGGATTAAGCCTGAAAATGAAGTCAAGGAAGTACAAGAAGAAGAAAGGGGGAAGGTGTAGATGGGAGGGGAAACTGAAATCTTGCCAACAATGTTAGTCAAACTTTCCCTGAGTCCTCATATGAACAGGTTGCTATTTTGAGAACCCCACTACTGAGCACTGAAGAAAAAAGCTAATAGGAAAATACTGTAAAAATAAATTAAAGACATATACTATATATATATATATATATATATATATATATATATATATATATAAATTCAAAATAATTGATTTATAAAGAAATTGAAAATATTGGGTACCATTTGGAAATGACTTTGTGTCCCTGGACTATTTGATGAGGGAGCAGAAGGCTGGCTGAGGACAAAGCAAAAGCTGGCATTTTACACCCCCTCTCCCCCCACCCCACCTCAGTGACATGGGTGACATCCCTCAGGCACTCCTGGCTGCCCTAAAAGAAAAACAAATAGTTAACTTGCAGAGATCACAGTCCTGCAATACAGGAGTCTCCCTCAGTTTACAAGTGTCCTAGTGATTTACAACAAAGAAACTATCTTATCAATAGCCCAGCTTCCAGAGACAAGTAATTCAGTTCTCCAAGCCCTAATGTCGCCCTCCCCTCCATAAAACTGAAGGAGGCTGAGGCAGAAGGAAATGTAAATAAAGTTAAATTTCCTTAAACTTTATCTCTAGACCTCCAAGATAGTGTCGACAATCATTCCCAAGCATATGGCCCACTGGTATATATCTAAAGGGTCTCACAAGAAGATTTTTATTACTGGTAATGAATAACATTTTCCCCAGACAATAGCTAGCCCCTCAAGGTCCTAGAAATCTTGCTTCCAAAATTCCTTAGAGACTTACGCCATCCCTAACCCCCTCCCAACTTACAAGTATATAATAGACCACTCCTCACATTCCCAGGGCAGCAGCTCTTTCTGCCCATGGGTCCTGTCCCCGTGCTTTAATAAACCACCATTTTGCACCAAAGATGTCTCAAGAATTCTTTCTTGGTCAAGAATTTCGTGGTCAAGAATTCTTGGTCAAGAATTTTTTTCTTGGCTCTGGACCTCACCCCACCGAACCTCACCTAGGTTCTAGAACTTCATCATATTCATTAGTCACATCAGCACTAATCTATTTCTTTCCCTGGGCCAACTGTTTTCACTGAAACTTGTAAATAGAGGGTAATAAAAGCTCTTTAAAAGGTGACAGAAATAACTAAAACATCAACAAAGTTTAAAAAAAAGTTACCATCAGAGTATGAAAATAGTTTTCCCAGAGTCAGGGAACAGTTTAAGTAACACTATTTAATCTCAGTGGAAAATGAAGAGATAAATACTGGGATATGTAGGGCAATGACACACTGAAGTAACAATGAGCTCATTTTTCTTTTCTGCTGTGTTAAAACCAAATGAAAAAAACTACACATAGGTGTTTTTGTTTATAACTTAAAGATAGACAGATATAAGTTATATTAACCCCATAGCCTCACTTACCATTCTGTTTTGATTTTTAGATAAGAAGTTTTTATGTATCATTAAACATAGAATAATTCTTTTTCACCAGTTACCATTCTGCTTTTATCATCTTTCACACTCAGGTTTTTCCTACAAATGACTTTTACCCACTGCATCCATATATTTATTTTCCAATCTGTCTTAAAACCTGGTAATCCCGGGATGCCTGGGTGGCTCAGTTGGTTAAGCAGCTGCCTTCGGCTCAGGTCATGATCCCAGCATCCTGAGATTGAGTCCCGCATCGGGCTCCTTGCTCAGCAGGGAGCCTGCTTTTCCCTCTGCCTCTGCCTGCCATTCTGTCTGCCTGTGTTCGCTCCCGCTCTCTCTCTGATAAATAAATAAAATCTTAAAAAAAAACCTTGGTAATCCCATTTTCTAATAAATATTCCATTAAAAGTTACTAGTGACTTTCCAATGAAAAACATGAAGTGGTATTTTTTCAAGCCCTCATTTAATTGTCTTTGGGCTTTTTAAAATGTTTTACATTGTTCACCACCACTTGTGAAAATTTGACCCCTTAATGTTTCTTTTCTTTTCTTTTTTTTTTTAAAGATTTTATTTATTTATTTGACAGAGAGAGGGGGAAGCAGGCTCCCCACTGAGCTGAGAGCCCGATGCGGGACTCAATCCCAGGACCCTGGGAACATGACCAGAGCTGAAGGCAGAGGCCTTAACCCACTGAGCCACCCAGGTGCCCCTCCTTAATGTTCCTTAATCCAATACCTATCATGATTTTCTTCCTACTTCTATGTCTCTTTGGTTTTCCTTTTGGTGCAACTCTCCCCCGTCCAACCCTTAAATATTGTCCTTTCCTAGGTTACATCCAAGGTCCATTTCTCTTCTAGTGCTGTTCACTCACTCTGGGCAAGCACACCTACTTTTAAGATTTTTTTTTTTACTTTTATGATTTTGATTACTACCTCTATACTAATGATTACTAAATCTCTATTTATGGCTTTGTCTTCTCTCTCATTTCTTTTTTTTAATTTAAATTAAATTAGCTAATAGTAGTACATCATTAGTTTGAGATGTAGAGTTCGTAATTCATCAGTTGCATATAACACCCAATGCTCATCACATCACATGCCTTACTTAATGCCCATCACTCAATTACCCCATCCATCCACCCTTCTCTCCAACAACCCTCAGTTTCCCATACTTAAGCATCTGTCATGGTTTGTCTTTCTCTGATTTCTTCCTGTTCAGTTTTCCTCCCTTCCCCTATGATCCTCTGTACTATTTCTTGTATTCCACGGATGAGGGAAATCACAAGATATTTGTTTTTCTCTGGTTGACTTAGTTTTCTCAGTATAATACCCTCCAGTTCCAACCACATCGATGTAAATGGTAAGATTCCATCCTTTTTGATGATTGAGTAATATTCTATCATATATATAAGAAAAATATATATTTATATAATATAAATATATGTATTATTATATATTATATATAATATAAATAAATAATATATAAAATATGTATGGTTATATATAATATATATAAGAAAAAAAGAATGTACAAATATGTACATATATATGTATATTCTTTTCCACATCTTTATCCATTCATCTGTATATATATCTGCATATATAGATATATATATACAGATATATATACAGTATATATCTATATATATACAGATCTGTATCTGTATATATATATATACAGTATATATA
>ML097752.1:0-14652 GCA_003697995.1 Taxidea taxus jeffersonii
AAAAAAAAAAAAAAAAAGTTAGGTATTATTATTACCTGACTTGAGTCTGAGAAAGGTTAAGGAGTTGAATTAAGACACATACCTAGCAAATGGCAAGTAAGAACTCACACCCAAGTTTCCTCACAGGAGGTTTTGTTGAGAAGACAAAAATGCAAAATACAAGTAATTCAAAATAATAGTATAAGCAATGCCACTGTCTTAAAATGTACTTCTGTGATGATTGGTCAAACTTACACAGACATGAGGTATGAAAGTTGGAAAAAATGAGAGCTCTCTGAGCTAGGGAACCATTAGCCAGCTACAAATCTCAGCTCTGCCATATACTGGCCACGTGACTTGAAGGAAACTCAGTTTCCTCATCAGTAAAAAGAAGGTAATTAATGCCAACTGTCAAGAGCTGTTGTGAGGTTCAAATGAATACCACAGAAAGCACCAAATATGTGTGCAGCCCACATGGTGACTGCAGACTACACACTGATTCCTTCCTCCTTAGGAAAGGCTGTATGTGGAACTCACTTAGATCTTGAACAATAGACTGAATTGGGATATTAAAAGAGAATGGGGAAGCTCATTCCAGGAAGAGAAAACACACAGTAGGAGACACAGCAGGGAAAATGTGTTTAAAATAGTTTAACTGAAGCAGAACATTTGTATTGAATAGTATATAATAAGCCTGGAAAGCAGTTTAGGGCCGATTACATAGGGCCTCAGCTAGAGAATTTAATTCTCAGCTAGAGAATTATAAGTAGCAGGGTAGGATGGAAAATGTGGTTCCTTTTTAAAATTATGCTTTATTAGCTTTATTTTCTGTTCTAAAGTCTTACCTGTGCATTGATAAAAGTCTGGAAACTACAGAAATGGGTAAAGAAGAAAGAGAATCACCTTATTCAATCTTGGGAGAGAGATAAGTGTTTTTATTGTTACATCCTTTGGTGGTATTTTGATTCAGTTTTTCTTTTTCTTTAATTAATTTATTTGACAGGGAGAGACACAAGCAGCGGGAGTTGGAGAAGGAGAAGCAGGCTTCCCGCTGAGCAGAGAGCCCCGCATCGCATGGATGCGATCATGCAGGACCCTGGGATCATGACCCGAGCCGAAGGCAGACGCTTAACAACTGAGCCACCCAGGTGCCCCAGATTCAGTTCTTCTTTCACCATGTACATTTGTTATTTATATACTAATAATGACATGTATAAATACGCATGCATATATTGGAAAACACTAAGGACGTTTACAAAACTGTCTTTTTTATGCAAAGGCTTGCCTCTAAAAAAAGTAATTGCATATTTAGGATGGTAAGATGACCCATAAGGGCTCCCTAATGCTGTAACAAATGAAGTTTGAGCAACACACTTATTGGGTACAGTGTTTGCTTATCTTTATGATGGGTCTTATCCTATAATTTCAACTGAAGGCTGTAATATTTTTTCCTTTTAATTATAATCTAATGAAGTTATTTAATTTTTCAAGAAATTATTGCTACCGGGGCGCCTGGGTGGCTCAGTGGGTTAAGCCTCTGCCTTCGACTCAGGTCATGATCTCAGGGTCCTGGGATCCAGCCCCGCATCGGGCTCTCTGCTCAGCAGGGAGACTGCTTCTTCTTCTCTCTCTCTGCCTGCCTCTCTGCCTACTTGTGATCTCTGTCTGTCAAATAAATAAATAAAAATCTTTAAAAAAATAAAAAATAAAAAGAAATTATTGCTACCATCACACTAAGGATTGCCTTTGGGGGTATTTGGATATCTCTCCTCCAGTTTAAAGGTTTGAGCTTGAAAATGGATGAGATAAAAGTGGACTTAAGTGGCTTAGTCTGACCAAAGAAAGATCTAAGGAAGGGAATCATGGAACAAAAGAGACCATATTGGGCACTGGCAACAAGTCAGACCTAAGTCCAAAAGAGCTAAGACTGGTGCAGTGGCAACAGACATGGAACGAAAGCAACAAATGCAGGAAACAGTACAGAGAGAGAATTGAGAGGACTTGGTGATTCATGAGCTATGGAGGGTGGAGATGAGTAACTAGAAAGATGTCGCTGAGCTGTCACCTTCGGCAATTTACATAAGCTTCCATTTCCACATCTATAAAGTGGAGTTAATAAGTGTACCTTCCTCATAGGGTTGTTGAGAGGATTAAATGGATGACGTCTAAGATGCTTAGCACAATAACTGGAATGTGTTCTCAGGAAGTGTTAGCTATTACTGTTTATATCGCTGTTGAGTACAGATGACTGGGTTAATAATGACGTTCTTTTTATTTAAATAGGCTTCACACCCAGCATGGAACCCAACATGGGGCTTGAACTCCCGAACCTGAGATCAAGACCTGAGCCGAAATCAAGAGCCAGATGCTTAACTGACTGAGCCACCCAGGCTCCCCAATAATGACATTCTTAAAAGAAATAGCAAAGGCAAGCTTGGAGGTCTGATTGGGTTGGGGAAGTGGGTTGAGCTACATTTTAGACATGTCACGTTTAGGTTTATGACGGACAGTGAATTTAAAATGTTCACAAGAAACAACCACCGGCCAGTGATGTTTTCGACAATAGGTACATTCTAGGAAGATGTGTGAAAAGCAGACATCTGGAGGATAGATGCCCACCACCAAGTATGATCGGCACCTGTCCCCACAACCTCTGTTTATTAGTAGGAATTACCCTAACCAGTACACAGCACCTACATGGGTTGACTTCCTGGCTGAGCAGCTCTCCAGGCAAGATAGATATGAAAGTAGTGAAGGGCAGAGGCTCTGGGGCTAGATCTGTGTGCTTTCCACCTCTGCCACTTACTACTATCTGATTTCAAGAAAAGTAGCACGCTAAACTTCAGTTCTTTTATTTACAAAACAGAATAATGCCAATTTCCATCTCATAGGATTGCTAGGAGAATTACATGAGACTCTCTAAGTGTAGCCATTTACAAAAGATTTATAAGATGTGATATAAATAATAAGAATGGCTATTAATTCTGTCTCTCCTGGAGGTTATGAGTTATATTTATATTTCTTATCCATCCCTTATGGTGCCAAGCACAAGAAGCACTATCTTTTAACTGCTGATCACTTTGCTCCCTTAAATTGGTCTTCTGCCTCTCCCTGTGTCTCAGTCTCTTTGGGAACTTTGTTACCTATGATTGTGTGAAGTCCTTGAATGTCCAGCAGCATCTTTGGGGCAAGACAGTCTGTCCACCTCCAGGGAAACACACTGTATTAGTTTTCTATGGCTACTCTAAACAAATTACTACATGCTTAATAGCTAAAAACCACACAAATGTATCATTTTATACTTCTGGAACTCAGACAACTAAAATGGATCTGACTGGGCTAAAGTCAACATATAAGCAGGGCTGTGTTCCCCTCTGGAGGCTCTAGGGGAAAATCCACATCCCCATCCTTTCCAGCTTTTACAGGCTGCCTGCATTCCTTGGCTTATAGCCCCTTCTTCCATCTTTAAAGCCACCAGTGGTGGGTTGGGTTCTTCTTACATCACCATCCCTCTTTCTGGTTCTCCTCTGTCCTCCCTCTCCCCTTTTAAGGACCCTTGTGATTACATTGGACCCACCTGATAACCCAGAATTAAGATCCACTAATTAACAACTTTAATTTCATTTACAACTTTAATTCCTGCCTCCCCTCTCCTTGCTATGTAGCCTAACATTCATGGGTTCTCAGGATGGGACTTTGAGGGATCATTATTCTGCTTACCACACCTTTCACAAAGAAAACTTCAAGGACTTCTCCTCTGCTTTGTCCCTCTGCCTTGTAGGACCCAACTGATTCACTAATTGATGAAACATCCATCACAATTTGATAATCGTGGGGCGCCTGGGTGGCTCAGTCAGTAAGGCGTCTGCTTTTGGCTCATGTTATGGTGTCAGGGTCCTGGAATGGAGCCCCGCATCAGGCTTCCTGCTCAATGGGAGTCTGCTTCTCCTTCTGCCTTCTCCCCCCTGCTCATTTCCTGTCTGTCTCTGTCTCTCTCTCTCAAATAAACAAATAAAATCTTTTAAAAATTAATAATTGTAATAGTCACAATTAGGAGGCATTTCATGCTGCAGTTTTTCTTCTGGTCTAATCCTGAATCTGCTCAATGCTTAAAGATATATTTACAGCCAAATACAGTGAGTATTAACTAAAAAAATTTTTTTAAGGATTTTATTTATTTATTTGACAGAGAGAGATCACAAGTAGGCAGAGAGGCAGTCAGAGAGAGAGAGGAGGAAACAGGCTCCCTGCTGAGCAGAGAGCCCAATGCGGGACTCGATCCCAGGACCCTGAGATCATGACCTGAGCCGAAGGCAGCGGCTTAACCCGCTGAGCCACCCAGGCGCCCTTAACTAAAATTTTTAAAAGAAATAGTGATCGTCAAAAACCTTCTCAAGCATGGGAAAGAAAGGTTTACCATCAAGTATTAAATTTTTTAAGAAATATTTTATTTATTTATTTGAGAGAGAGACAGTGAGAGAGAGCATGAGCGAGGAGAAGGTCAGAGGGAGAAGCAGACTCCCCATGGAGCTGGGAGCCCGAAGCAGGACTCGATCCCGGGACTCCAGGATCATGACCTGAGCTGAAGGCAGTCGCGTAACCAACTGAGCCACCCAGGCGCCCCAAGTATTAAATTTTATACATGATATGAATATCCATTCCATTTTTGGGACCAAACCACCTCACATGATCATTACCAATACATTTCTTATTTCTTTTTTTTAAGATTTATTTATTTATTTGAGAGAGAGAGAGAAAACACATATGGGGGAGGGGCAGAGAGAGAAAATCTTCAAGCAGACTCCCCACTGACTGCAGAGCCCAACATGAGGCTCGATTTCAGAATCCTGAGATCACAACCTAAGCCAAAACCAAGAGTTGGGTGCTCAACTGACTGAGCCGCCCAAGCACTCCCTACATTTCTTTTTTCTTTACAAGAACCTCACCAGCCGTGATTTCATTTTAGCTCCAACTGATGATTAATGGACAGCAGAGTATGTCTTAAGAAAGACAGGTGAAAAATATCAGGTTGCAAGGCAAAGCATGTAAATATATCAGAGAATGGAATTTGGTGGAGGGGTAAAAGGCAATCAGTACTATTTTAAGAGTACCAGGAACTCAGACGCTTATAGCTGAAAAATGGGTAAAACCTCAATACTTTTGAGTTTCCCTCTGAAATTCAGTACTCATGTCTTTTAAACTCTTTCACCTCCAACACATATAAATGTGTTCCAAATAAGTTGGTCCAAATACTCAGTAAAGATAATTTTAAAAAGTTTTTAATCATTGGTCCTAATTTTCCAGCAGATAGGAGGCTAGCCTTAGTATGGAATTGGAAAAACATTTAGCTTGAAATAAGGGAGAAGTTAGCACTTTAGCTTTGGGCAGGACACTCAAGAGAAAGCAAGAAGAGAGAACCAACAAGTATTAAACATCTCTTATTGCCCAACACTGCATTTACATGTATTGTCTCAATTAATTTTTCCAATTCCAGTAGGTAGACATTGTTATTTATACTTCAAAGATAAAGGAATTGAGGCTTCAAGATGTAAAGAGACTCTTCCACAGTCGTGGGCTAGAAAGTCACAGAACTGGGATTACGGTCCAATTCTACCTGAGTCAACACCCATTCATTCTCTTCCCACTGTCCTCAACTGCGCTTCCCGGAGTCCCAGTTTCCTCATCTGCAAAATGCGGGAGCTGAGTCAGATAATCTCCCAAGGTCCCTCACACTCTTACTGTAGGGCTTCCGTGCTTGGGAGGGGAATGGTGAACAGGAAAGGGATCTCAGGCACCAGGCAGAATGTCTTTCTATTAAGTGGGAAAGCCATGGGACTCTGTGTCCTCCTATATGTCTTGATTCCCTGACTTCTGAAGGGAGGCTGCCACTGAGGACCACACTATAAATGATAAGGGGACTCCTAAGACCACTTAAAAAAAGAAACAAGTTCTTCTTAGTGGAGCTGCTTTTTATGAGTTTACATTTTCTTTTCTTTTCTTTTTTTTTTAAGATTTTATTTATTTATTTGACAGGCAGAGATCACAAGTAGGCAGAGAGGCAGGCAGAGGGAGAGGAAGGGAAACAGGCTCCCCGCTGAGCAGAGAGCCCGATGCCCGATGCCCGATGCGGGGCTCGATGCGGGGCTCGATGCGGGGCTCGATGCGGGGCTCGATCCCAGGACCCCGGGATCATGACCTGAGCTGAAGGCAGAGGCTTTAACCCACTGAGCCACCCAGGCGCCCCATGAGTTTACATTTTCAAAAGCAAATCCATCAACACCTATTGTTGAGAATCTTACTGTGCCCAAAACTGAATATTGGGTGTCAGCAAGGACATGTAAAGATAGTCTGTATTCTCAAGAAACTTACAACTAAAAAAGAAATAAACTTAAAACTAGCTGGGGGGGACACAACTCATAAAGCAATTTTCAGAAGACAATGTATAATACAAGATTGAACTGCATGGTCAAGACAATATATAGTATAGGAGACCAGCAACCAGGAGAGCAACACAGGCTGCAGTCCTCAGAGAAGTCTCCGTGAGAACTAGGGCAAAGACAGCATTCTTTACCTTGCATTCTGTACTAGTCTTCCTTGGCCTTCTCTGCAATTGTGAAATCCTGGTATGAACCTTTTGCACAGTTCAAACATTCTCAGTTTTGGAGGCTGCAGTGATGTCCTCCATACCATGTCATCTGAATGTCACTTCATCTTTATTGGCACATTTGGGAGGGGCAAAACCCCAATGGTATGCAAACACCATCATGGGTACTTGCTTCAAGCCATGGGAAATTTCATGTAAAACCAGTTTCTCAATAGGGCAAATGTTGTGTAAGGTGTAAGAAGCTTGAGAAACTAGTTAAAGGCAAAGCCTATCACAGCAAGAACCAGATTTGAATGGGGACACTTTCTTGTCTTAGTCACCTCTTCATCTGCCTCTGGCCCCTCACTTGCAGAGACCCCATGCTTAAGCATTTCTTCAACACTTTGGCCCAGAGACCACAGCCTTTTCTTATGTAGTAGGAACTTCTTATCTCTATAACAGCCACCCCCAATCTGCCCACTCTCATGTGCACTCTACTGATAAGAGACTCTAGGTCTGAAAAATTGGTTCAAAACTCTGGATCTTGGGGTACCTGGGTGGCTCAGTGGGTTAAAACATCTGCTTTCAGCTCGGATCATGATCTTGGGTCCTGGGATCAAGCCCCACGTCGGGCTCTCTGCTCGTCGGGGAGCCTGCTTCCTCCTCTCTCTCTCTCTGCCTGCCTCTCTGCCTACTTGTGATCTCGCTCTCTGTCAAATAAATAAAATCTTTAAAAAAAAAAAAAACTCTGGATCTTTCCTCACCCTTGAACAACAAAGTGTGTGTCCCTTTCTCCAAATTCTACCCTAAATATAATCAAGGAATGTGATCCCAAGAGATGGGCTGAGTTGATACAGTATTCTAGTAGATTAAATATTTACTATATTTACTGGGTGTCCCAAAACAATGCTAGACTGAGGGATATTTTCCAAACTAGTGAAGACACAAAACAAATATATAGGCAATAGTATCTAAGCATACCATATGCTAAATCAGGGGTAACTGGTTCAGAAACATGAGGAATGATAGATACAGAAGTAATAAGGGAAAGCTTTATAGAGGCAGGGTTTAGGATTGACCTTAAAGAATGGAAAGAATTTGGATAGTCAGGGAAGAGAAATTATGACATTCTAGAAAAGAGAAATACTCTAACCAAAGGCAATAAAAGTGGAAGATGTATTCATGGAAAGCCAAGGTGGTCAGTCTGTCCAGAGGAAGGATGGCAAGAATGTGCATAGCAAGATTTCATGGGAAGTGAGATCAGATGGATATGATGAACTCATCAACAAAGTTAGCAAACATTTATTAAGTGCTGATTAGGTGTCCAGCACTGTACTAGATCTCTTGCACATAATAATAATAGTTTATATCTACTAGAGTTTATAATAGGCCAGGCACTGTGTTACGCACTTTACGTATATTATCTCAACTTAACCATCACTACAGACCTATAACATACACACTGTTAATATCTCCATTTTACAAACAAAGAAGACGAAGCCCAGAGAGGTTAAGGAACTTGTTCAGGTCACATAGTTCTTGAGTGGAAAGGCCTGGATTCAAACCAAGGGAGTCAGCTCAAATGTGGGTTCTAAGCACAATACTAACTCACTTCCACAATATTATCTCATTAAATCCCCATAAAGTTCCCTATGACATAAGCATTATTATCCCCATTTTGCAAATGGGGATCCAAGGTTCCAAGAGTCAGTGAATTATTTGCCCAAGGGGGTTCTGCTGAGTACAGAGCTGGCATTTGAAAGCAGGCCCACTAATTCCAAGTCCTTTAAAATTTCCATTACAATATAGCTGCCTGGCAGAAAGTTTGTCCAGAATGGGATCAAATTAGGGGAACTCTAATAGCCTGAAAAGGGCAAGAAGCTAATATGATAGGACAAGTTAAGAACTTCAGGGTTTTAAACAGACATGATCATTGAATAAAGATAGCTGTAGGCCTGGCACAGGAGATTGAATTGGGGAAAGAGTGGATTTAAGCACTAGACAATAGCAGAGGTGGCAAGGACCTAAAAATGGTCCTTGGGTAGCGGGGGAGGACAGAAACAATGACCAATGTTTGAAGGCAAATCTGATGGTTCTTAGGGAAGGAATGGCTGAGGCCATGAAAGAAGGTTAAGTCAAAGAGGACTTTACTTCTGGTCTCAATGACTCAATGGATTCTTGAAAGGGAATGAGAGGTTATAAAACAGCTGATTTGTGGCAAAAATGGAGATTGTTTTTGAACACATTGCAGTCTGCTTGGCAAAACAAACAACTGGCACATTCCAGAGGAAATGACCAGCAGACAGTCATGACAGCAGAGTGGGACTGGAGCTCAGGCAGAGAACAGAAGTTGTCCATCACACCTGACAAATGAGCTATGCAGGACCACTTGTCTGCAGGGGGGCAGACAAGTCAGGTGGCAAGGAAAATTGGATTTTCATAGAATAAGCCAAGAGCCGGCAGAGAACAAAAATGCAGCATAACAAAAGAAAGCAGGTCCAAGGGCAAGCAAGCCACGGGTCTGGACAAGTTATTAGGGCCAAGGCAGAGAGATGAATTAAAGGGACACAGCCACAAATGAGATCTCACTCCTATCAAGGAGAAATGACCACTGAATAATTTCCTGTCCTGTTGCTGGTATTTGGGAGTGTTTCCCTATTGCAGGAACCAACCCAACCTAACTGAGGAGGGCCTGCAATCCGACCCTGCAGAATAATCAGGAACTTTGCAACAAGGAATATACAATGGACCTCAGTATAGGGAGAGAACTGGAGTTGTCAAAAAAACTCATCTCCACTGGAAGGTATGCTTAAAGTCAATCACTATGGTCAAATTTAGATTATGTATCTTGTACCACAATTAAAAAAGGATGACCTCTCCCCTGGAAACATAAATGTCTATGGATCCACCCCCTTACCTGCCCCCCACTCCCCACACCCGTCAATTCCAAAGGCCCATTTAATTTAGCAGCTCTTGGACTTACCCTTTTTTGTCCAAGATCTTGATTTCCTTGCCCAAGTTGGTGGTTCTGCTGCTGAGGGAATGAAGGTACTGAGGGCAGGGATGTCACAGCTCTGTGGGTCTCCAGTCCCTTCCCATCTGGAAAGAGAAGGGGAGAGTCAATTATGGTCAGTTTTCAATGGAAACTCCTCTTCATACCTCTCTGCTACCTCTGCCCTTTTTCTAGAACATGGAGAGCATGATCCATTGGCCAGAGCCCCACCCTCTGTGACCTCTTCTGCCTGACAGAATTAAGAAAGTGAGACATAGAGCAACTCAGCCAATACCTGGGAGGGACTGAAATGAGACTAGAAACTGGAATCCTGTGATTTCAGGTCTTGCTTATTGCTTTTTGGACACTTCCTTTTAAAGTTCTAGATCCTTTTTAGTTGGCTTCACAGACATCACCTCAAAGCCCACACACAATTCCTTTGCTGCTCAGGATACAGCCTCGCCCTAGTTCAGGGGTCATCCATAAGCCTATGCTCTTGGAAGTAGCTACACAGGGTTCCTCCCCATTTAAAAGTAAGGAAACAGGGCCCAAGGTTATGGAGAGGCTTGCCCAAGGACATACACCTGGTTAATTGCAGAACAAGAAGGAGATACAGGCTCCCTGAGCCACTCTCTAAATCTCTTTTAGCTAGACAAAGAGATCCCAGCTGAAATATTTGGAATGCTATTTTTATTAAAGCTTTGCTTTCCCCATGATGGGTCTCCTCTGCTGCCTTTTTCTCAAAAGATGATGGAAATGCTTGAAAATGCCAGATTAGGGTTTCAGAAGAGATTGGTAGCAGCAGGGGTGGAGTGGGGGAACACAGTGGTTACCCACAAAACCATTTCAGACTACCTATTATGTTGTGGCCAAAACTCAGATCCCTGCCCTCACTCAGTCCTTGTACTTCGGAGCCTCGGAAGTGGCCCCTGTGTGCGAGGGCTCTCTAATCCTTTCTGCCGTTGCCCCATACTGACCTTGATCTCTGCCTCTGAAATCCTTGATTACCAAAGTCAATTGGCAGCTGGTCGGCTTGGGAGGGGCCCTCCAAGGCTATGGCAAGATAGAATGACAGTACAGCTCGTCATAAACATTTATCAGGCAAACTTCAGGAAAAACTGGTTGCTCGAGCTTGCCACCTCAAGAAAAATAGTTCTGTGTAAGGCTTGACATGATGTGAAACCTACGTACGCAAGTTGTTTCCACTGCCACACTCATTTTGGGAGCTCTTTCTGGGTCACTTCACAGAAAAAGATTCTCCCCGCCCCCCACCCCAAGATGATTCAAGCTATAAAGATAACCAGAGAAATGGATTATCTATTTTCATCAAGCCTATAAGTCTTGTCTATGGCCATTTCCTGAAAATGCAGGAACTCAAGTTTAGAACTTGAAAGTTATAGTCCTACCTATATTCATAAAATAATAGAGCTGTGTGGGACGTGGAAGTCATCTAAACCAGATGAGGAAACTGAAGTTTTCCGCCATTCGGATATTGTACTTCTACTCTGCAGCTGAAGATTACACTCATTTCTTTATAAGCCAAAACTGCAGTTGGCTCCATGGAGCTAGTGGTTAACATAAAACCCATGGTGTTTTTCACATAAACATGGCTCAGCTAGATTTTCCCCACCAGGTTTAGACCGGAAATTTCTTAAAATTTTGTTCAGGAGTTTACATTTTCCCTTTCCATTCCTCTTTAAAATTTATTTTTATTTTTATTTGTTTATTTACTTAACTTTTAGTTTTATTTATTTGTTAGAGAGAGCGCAAGCACAGGCAGACAGAGTGGCAGGCAGAGGCAGAGGGAGAAGCAGGCTCCCTGCTGAGCAAGGAACCCGATGTGGGACTCGATCGTAGGACACTGGGATCATGACATGAGCTGAAGGCAGCTGCTTAACCAACTGAGCCACCCAGGCATCCCTAATTTTTAGTTTTAACTCCATATTCCAGGATCTTGGGATCATGACCCGAGCCAAAGGCAGATACTTAACCAACTGGGCCACCCAGGTGCCCCAAAGCTAAATTGTTCTAAATAAAACTCTATAAGAAACATTTAATTTGGAATTCTCCCACCTCATTTTTTCAGATCCTCAAGAAAGGTGGACAATTCTTCTCCCTTGTTACATGAAAGAGCTCTAGAATGGGCCTGTCCTCCACAAGGCAGAAGAATATTCTCACAGCTCATATCTTATCGGGAACTGGTGTGCCCGCGGGAAGGTGATGAAAGGCCACCCTCTCGACTCTAGAGCAGAGGAGTCTTTTTTATGTCCGTTTTGATGTATCATTTAATGATTTATCTTCCATTAACCATGAAAGCCGGAGGAGGCAAGAAATTTAAGAGTAGGGAGGAAAGAAAGGATTTCCTAATCTCTTTTGTCCTCAAAGGATTGTCTATTGTATGCAAAAAGAGTGGATCTTGAGTGAAATATTGTGATCACTTTATATATTATAAATAGCCAGAAAACTAAGAATTAGCCCTGAATTCTTCCTCTCCTTCCTCCCCTATCTTTAATAATAAGAATGGCTAAGATTTATTAGGTTCTTGCTATGTGCCAGATACTGTGCTATGTACTTTTCAAGCCTGACTAATTTAATCTTCACAAATTATCATGATTTTTAAAAGATTTTATTTATTTATTTGACAGAGAGAGAGAGAACAATTAGGCAGAGCATCATAGGGAGAGGGAGAAGCAGGCTCCCCGTTGAGCAGGGAGCTCAAAGTGAGGCTTGATCCCAGGACCCTGGGACCATGACCTGAGGTGAAGGCAGACACTTAATGGACTGAGCCACCCAGGCACCGCAACAGTTATAATGATTTAACAGACCACTCACTTGAACTCATGTATTTGGCAATGGTAGGGCCAGATTCATTCCCAGGTTATTGCAACTCCAGAGCCCCAAAGCTTACTCATTATAAGTTTAGTCCAGGTTCTCTGGGAGAGCCATCAAATATAATGTAGGTTTGACCCTTATGAATCATGGAAGAAAGAAGGGAGGAAGGGAGGAAGGAAGGAGGAAGGAGAGAGGGAGGGAGGGAAAAGGGAAGAAAGGAGGGAGGAAGAAGGAAGGAAGGAGACAAGGAAGGAAGAAGGGGTTCGAGAAAGAAGGTTGGAAGTTTGGTTAGAATCTTAGACTGCAGTTCAGTTCTAAGAAAGTTCAGCAAAGTTGATGGAACATGTCGAGCTAAAATGGCTTATAGAAAAGTCCCACATTTCCCAGGAGTGGGCCTGCTGTAGTATCCCTCCCATAGTCAGTAATAAACAGCCTGCCTGGAAGCATGACCTCAGCAGGAAGCAGTGACAGATCTCAGAGCACAGAAGCAGGGCTTCTCAGTCAATTGTGATTCTTTCTGAGAGGTGCATTTTCTTTTTCTTTTTTTTTTTTAAGATTTATTTATTTTTTTATTATTTTAGGGGAGGCAGAGGAGGGGGAGAGAGAATCTCAAGCAGACTCCCCATTGAGCACAGAGCCCAAAGCAGGGCTCAGTCACATGCCCGAGATCATGACCGTGAGATCATGACCTGAACCAAAATCAAGAGTCTGGAGGCTTAACTGCCTGAGCCCCCCAGGTGCCCCAGAGGGTACATTCTCATTGCTGCTTTATTATGTGACACCATCTCTTCAAGCAAATCTGCTGATTGGGTCTTCAACAGATGTCTCTAGCTACTTCCTTAGTTCAGCCTCGGTCATTGCTTATCTAGACAACTCCAGTAATTGCTTTAAATTATTTCCCTACCTCCAGTCTCAGTACCCTTAAAACATTTTTCTGCAAGGCTACCATGATGATCCATTAAATAAGTCCAGCTCTGTCAAAACCCAGTTTAAGAAGCTAGATAAAAACTTCTTTTGGGGGTTGCCTGGGTGGCTCAGTGGGTTAAGCCTCTGCCTTTGGCTCAGGTCATGACCTCAGGGTCCTGGGATTGAGCCTTCCATCGGGCTCTCTGCTCAGCAGCAGCGGGGAGGGCTCAGAGGAAGGGATGGGGGGGGCTCTACTTCCCCCTCTCTCTCTGCCTGCCTCTCTGCCTACTTCTGATCTCTCTCTCTCTGTGTCAAATAAATAATTAAACAAAAATCCATTTTTAAAAAAAACGTATTTTTGTTAATCTTAGAGTAGGTATGATGATCCTCCAACGTATAAGCAACAAGAATCCCACCAACTTTCATTAATTAGGCTAATTTCAAAATTGTCTTGTATTTTTCAGGTAAGGTCATCATTGTGATATTTACATATGGGGCTATTCAGTTACCATATATCATTCATCTGTTTAAAACCCTTCAAAAGTTTTTTAAATAAAACCCAAGTTTTTGATGATAGCATACCAGGATGCCCAGGACCTGTCCTTATTTCTCCAACACCATTCTGGCCATTCCTTACCTGGCATTCAATGCTCCAAAAGTAAAGTACTGAATTGTTACACTGAAAAAAATAAAATAAAAAAAATTTTAAAGTACTGAATTGTTTTTTAAGATGTTATTTATTTATTAGAGAGAGAGAGAAAGAGCAGGAGCTTGGGGGGTGGGATTGGGGAGGAGCAGAGAGAGGGAGAAGCCAACTCCCTAATAAGCAGGAAGCCTGATGCAATTCGGGGCTCAATCCTGGGATTCGGAGATCATGACCTGAGCTGAAGGCAGATGCTTAACCAACAGAACAACCCAGCTACCCCCAAATACCGAATTTTGGGTAGCTCCTGCTATTCTGTATCACATATCCATGCCTTTCCTTATGCTCTTCTCTCTAACTGGGATGCCAATCTCTCCTCTTCTCCCTTTTGTGCCTATTTGAATTCCATTCTAGATTTGGCTCAGCTGCCATCTCCTTGGGGTAGCTCTCCATGGCTCATATACACCCCAACTCAAAGATCATTTAGTCCAATTTCCAGCCCAGTTCAGGAATGCTATCTAAGGCATCCAGGTAGAAAGTCATCAGAGGGAAAGCTGGTGACTTCACAGGCAATTGGCTTTTGGCTGTCCTCATGGTCATATAAACCTGTCAAAGCCACTTCTCATTTTGTTTCATGAGGCAGTCTATCAAAACAGTCTATTGTGCTTCCCTAGCTCTTGTGTGGATGGTGGTTAAAATGGTACCCACATGAAGCTT
>ML097752.1:15052-51473 GCA_003697995.1 Taxidea taxus jeffersonii
AAGGTGAATGGGAGTTAGAATTTGGAAGCCTGAGAAATTCTCTTGGCAGGTCTTGTAGAGGTGATTTCTAGCTTTGAATTTTCAGATCTCGTTGAGGGGGGCAGGCAGAGGGGTGGTGGAAATGATGAGGAGGAAAGACAGAGCTTGCCAACATGCTATTTGTCATTTCCTTCTGGCTGTAATTTCTGAACTTTCTAGCTTATGTTTCTGAACCTCCTATGTGTAACTCACAGGTGTTTCAAGAGACCTTCAGAATGTCTATAGTCTTCAACAGGGAGGATCATAGCCTATGGTAAACCACAAAAGGGATAGCATTCGACCATAGTGACTGCAGTTGCTCAGTTTTCCGATGTTGCCTTGATGCTTTTTGGTAAATCTCTCTTCTTCCAAGACTGAAAAGTTGCATCTCTAACTAAATATTTAGAAGGGAAATATCCTGGTATGGAGGAGGAGAAGATAGGGAACAAAGGCTGATTCTGGGACCCTACAGTTATTGGGATTGTGGGGTGAGAAGAATGATGAACAGGAGCTTTCTTTCTTTTTTTTTTTTTTAATTTATTTATTTATCAGATAGAGAGAGAGAGTGCAGGAATGAGCACAGGCAGACAGAGTGGCAGGCAGAGGCAGAGGGAGAAGCAGGCTCACTGCCAAGCAAGGAGCCCGATGTGGGACTCCATCCCAGGACGCTGGGATCATGACCTGAGCTGAAGGCAGCTGCTTAACCAACTGAGCCACCCAGGTGTCCCGAACAGGAGCTTTCTTTATCCACATTCTAGCACAGACCTTGTGTGGCCAATTTTCAATAGGTACTGCCTAATATCATGGATTTTAGAGGGCTCAGTATGGTGGCTGAGTAAACACCCGGACATTGTCGAGTAGTTTCAGCCAGAAGTTTATTTATACAAGAAAAAAATACATTATATATGATCAAGACAGAAAAATAAATATGAATCAATGTTTTTTATACTGCAATATTCAAAATGAAAACAACAGTAAAAATCATACGGGCTACTAAGAATCGTTAGATTATCTTACCAGACATCGTTACTCAATCGAGAGCATACAGTTACATTTCTTATTGGCACTTGAGTATAGATCATCTGGAAATAGAAACATGAAAATAGAAGGATGAAAGGAAATTAGTTCTTTTAGAATTTTTTAATTTTAACTTAAGTTTTTAAACGACTTCATTTTTTCTAGTGCAGTTTTAGGTTTACAACAAAATTGAGAGGAAGGTGAAGAGATTTCCCATATATTCCCACCCCTCACCCATTTATTGCCTCTCCCACTACCGTCACTCACTAAAATGGTTCATTTTTCATCAAGAATGAAGATATTTGACATATCATAGTCACCTAACTACCATACTTTAGTTCAGGGTTCGCTCTTGGTGTCATACACTCTATGAGTTTTGACAAATGTGTAATGACATATATCAGTCATTATAATATCATACCAAGTATTTACACTGTATTAAAATCATTACATTTTTAAAACGTATTCTAAAGCTATTACTAGAACCACTGATAAATGGCTATAATGGGCAGATCAATGGAAAGAGGTAAATGGTCTAGAAATGGACCCAAGTGCAAACAAAATTAGTTTTATGATAAAAGGAGCATTCCAAATCAATAGGGAAAATATTCCATAAATGGTGTTGGGAAAAGTGGTTAGTTTTTTACTTATTTAGTTTTAAAATTTTTTTAAAGATTTTATTTATTTATTTGAGAGAGAGAAAGAGAGAGAGGAAACAAGTGGGAGAAGCAGCAGAAGGAGAGGAGAAGCAGGCTCCCTGTTGAGCAAGGAGCCCAATGTGGGACTCAATCCCAGGAACCTGGGATCATGTCCTGAGCCGAAGGCAGATGCTTAACTGACTGAGCCACCCAGGTGCCCCAAGTGATTAGTTTTTTGCTTTGTTTTGTTTTTTTAGATTTTATTTATTTATTTGACAGAGCGATACAGCGAGAGAGGGAACACGAGCAGGGGGAGTGGGCAAGGGAGAAGCAGGTTCCCCATGGAGCAGGGAGCCTACATGGGATTTGATCCCAGAACCCTGGGATCATGACCTGAGCTGATGACAGATGCTTAACAACTGAGCCACCCAAGTGCCCTCAAGTGGTTAGGTTTTAGAAAAATATAAGTAGAACCGTACTTTTCTCTGAACATCTAAAGTAAATCTCAGGTGGACAAAAGACTTAAATATAAAAATGAAACCATAGGGGTGCCTGGGTGGCTCAGTGGGTTGGGGCCTCTGCCTTCAGCTCAGGTCATGATCCCAGGGTCCTGGGATCAAGCCCGGCATCGGGCTCTCTGCTCAGCGGGGAGCCTGCATCCCCCTCCCCATTCTCTGCCTGCCTCTCCACCTACTTGTGATCTCTGTCAAATAAATAAATGAAATATTTTTAAAAAAATGAAACCAGGGACGCCTGGGTGGCTCAGTCGGTTAAGCGGCTGCCTTCGGCTCAGGTCATGATCCCAGTGTCCTGAGATCAAGTCCCACATTGGGCTCCTTGCTCAGCAGGGAGCCTGCTTCTCCCTCTGCCTCTGCCTGCCACTCTGTCTGCCTGTGCTCGCTCCTGTGCTCTCTCTCTAACAAATGAACAAATAAAATCGTTAAATAAATAAATAAATAAATAAATAATTTTTAAAAAATTAAACCATGAAAGTACTAGAACAACGATCTTTTATAATAATCTTGTCACAGAGAAGGCTTTTTCTAAGTATGACATAAAATCCAGAAGTCATAAAGAAAAGATCAATAAATATGACTACTTAAAAATGGAATCTTCTAAATATAAACATCACAATCAACAAAGTCAAAGACAAACAACAATCTGGGTGGAAAAATGGTTAACATGCGTAACAGCGGTACCAATTCCTTTAATAGAGAGAGCTCTTAGAAATATATAAGGAAGGGGTGCCTGGGTGGCTCAGTGGGTTAAAGCCGCTGCCTTCAGCTCAGGTCATGATCCCGGGGACGTGGGATCAAGCCCCACATCGGGCTCTCTGCTCTGCGGACAGCCTGCTTCCTCCTCTCTCTCTCTGCTTCTCTGCCTACTTGTGATCTCTGTCTGTCAAATAAATAAATAAAATCTTAAAAAAAAAAAGAAATCTATAAAGAAAAGAGCCATCACCCATAAAAGAATGAGCAAAAACATGAACTGGTAGTCCCCATAAAAAGAATACAAAAGCACACACACATGAAGAAGACCCAACCTCACTGCCAACTCAATACACACAAATTAAAATGGCGCTAAGATAGCATGTTTTAACATATCAAGTTAGCAAAGGTTTAAATGTTGGATAACAAAACATGCTGGCGAGTGGGGAGATGTGCACTACTGGTAAAAGAATACATTTCATCGCCCTTTTGGAAGAAAACTTGGCAATTCCTGCCAAAATCAAGTGCACATATACTTGACCATAGAGGCTCGTCCTCTAGAAATCTGCCCTACAGATGAATTCACCCGGCAAAAGAAAGATCTATAGTCAAATTGTGTATTTCTGCATGGTTTAACTAGTGAAAATAGAAACAGGCACAAGAAATAAATTCTGAAGGGAAAGAAAACACGGAAGAGGATCATGTCTCCTTTACAGTAGTATAGAATAATGGGGAGGAAACACGATGCATATTGTTCATTGAAATATGCAAAACAACATGTTTGATGTAATTCCATTTGTATAAGAATTAAAGGGAGATACCTATCCTTTTTGTAGTACTTGGAAACTTTGTGGAAGGATATACAGTGGTTGACTCTGGAAGGTGAGTCAGAGAGATGGGGGTAGAGGTTTTCACCTTTGACCTTATAACCTTCTTCACTGCTTGAATGCTTTATCAGGGACACATACTCCTTTTGAAACAAAAAGCTATCTTTTTTTTTTTTTTTTTACTTTCACAAATGAAAAAGAGAAATTCCATCTGGTCAAGGAAAATTGCTGTGGAGAACATTGAGGTTTCTTTTATTTTGTCACCTTTCTTAATATATTTTCAACTCTGTTGAGTAAATGGAAGATTCTAAGTTCAGTCTCTCTTATCTATCGTCCCCTCTATCTATCTGCCCATCCATCAGTTCTTGTTGATCCTTGTTATAGGCGCAGCCTGGGGAACTGAAGGGCACTGAGAATTTTTAGTCTGTCTTCTGAATATCCATTACAGGTATCACTCACCTTGCAAGATGGATGTAGTTCAGCAAAATTGGAAATAGAAGGCTTCTCTGGAGTGAATTCTGTGACTTACTAACATGTTAAAACTTACTGTCCTTTTCCCAGAGATATTACAATAAGCTGAATTAAAATTCTGGGTGATGGAGGGGTTAAAATAATCTCTGGAACATATATTAGGGATTGTCATGTGGTTACAACACTATACCTATGGAGACATCCCAACTTGTTGCTTGTGCATGATACAAAAAGCCTTTCAAGTCAGGAGGTTGGGTCTATGGCTCTGCCAGGACCACCACCATCTGACCAAGGGTGAGAGACTTATGATGTTCGAGTCTTCATTCAATCGTGAGATATTCAGTAGGAGCTTAATAATGGCCGGGCCCTTATACTATAATATTAAATTCTTTATGCCATAGATAATGCCATTATATAGCATAGATTACACGTATGGCATGGTATGGTATAATAAAACGTTTTAAGATAACATAAAATGTAAAATAACATAAAATGCCAGCCACATGTGAAAGAGCCAAGTTCCCCAAGATTTAATTATTACTCTCCTACTTAAACTCTCAGGGGTTCCCATGTGCCCTCAAATTGATTCCCCATTCCTTTTTTTTTTTTTTAAGATTTTATTTATTTTTATTTGACAGACAGAGATTACAAGTAGGCAGAGAGGCAGGCAGAGAGAGAGGAGGGGGAAGCAGGCTCCCTGCTGAGCAGAGAGCCCGATTTGGGGCTCGATCCCAGGACCCTGGGATCATGACCCGAGCCAAAGGCAGAGGCTTTAACCCACTGAGGCACCCAGGCACCCCTGATTCCCCATTCCTAAGCATAACATTCAACATGCTTCATCATCTCTCTCCGGCATACTTCTTTTTTTTTTTTTTTTTAAGATTTTATTTATTTATTTGATAGAGATCACAAGTAGGCAGAGAGGCAGGCAGAGAGAGAGGAGGAAGCAGGCTGTCCGCAAAGTGGAGAGCCTGACGCGGGGCTTGATCCCACAACCCTGGGATCATGACCTGAGCTGAAGGCAGCAGCTTTAACCCACTGAGCCACCCAGGCGCCCTCTCCAGCATACTTCTTTGGCCCTAGTTCTGGACGCTGTTCTTCCCATCTCCTGAGACTGCCTATGTTACAAGGAAACCGAATTGTCTGAAGTCTCCCATTGTTATTTTACACTAGTATGACTTTGCAAATGTTTCTTTTCTGGCCTGCTTGAACCACTTGTACTCATCCTTTGAGACCTGGCTCAGAAAGTCTCTGTCAGCAAAGTCTTCCCCTGGATCCTCTCTGTATTTTATGGTTATCTTTATTATCACACTTAACACACTGCCATGCAATTATCCATTTACATACTTAGAGAAGTATGCAAATGAATCCCCCTTTAGGATGTAAGCTTCTAGAGGGTAAAGACCCTGTCTCATTAATCTTTGTGGACCTAGCATATGGCATAATGCTTGATGAGAAGGAGCTGCCCAATATGTTTATAAATGAATAGGTGGGTTAAAAAATGAATTAATCACGCTACAACTGAAGGACTTCTTTGTAATTGACGCTTCTTAATAGTATAGTAACCAATCTAGCAAAGTTGTATCTCTCTTGGATTCCCTCTTATCTCTACCTCAGTCCCACTGGAGCAGGCACCACCCAAGCCATCACAGTGAGGTTCTTGTAACAATTGCTTGTCAACCGTACTGTTGGTGCAGTCTTGCAGAGGGAAAGGTTAGCTTAGACACACAAGTCACTGAGTATATATTATTTTAATCTTGACAGTGTACTTTTAAGCGGATGCCTGAGTTTTTCTTCCTTCACATAACTAGCATCTCTCCAAGCAAGCTTAGATAGCAACCTGTTTTCTTTGGCAAACTGATTAATGGGGGCATTATTCATATGCCTGGTTGTATGACATGTCCAATAACATTGTCATTTTGCTTAGGGGGTGTTGGGTAAAAATATCCAGGAATTCCCCTCCAAGGGAGTGACCACCTGTTTGCTGGAAACGTTGAAGAGGGAGCTCTGGGGAGGCAGCCCTCTTGAAGAATGCCGCAGGGGGTCTAATTCCATCACCAGCCTCCCCCACAACAAACTTCCTCCTCCAAGCTTAGCAGTAGCACCTGTGGAAACAAGTGAGGAGCCGCGGTCGGTATCTTAGCACTTGGGTTGGTTGGGAACTGAGCTGCCCTGCAGGCACATGAAGAAACTGGCAGAGGAGCTCTTCCCGAGCCAGAGGGATGGCAAAGCTCGGGGAGCTGTCAAGTGCTGTGTCCATCAGTGGCCGGGACAGAAGTCCATCTTGATTTAGGAGTAGAAACAAGGGACCAAAGTGTGAATGAGAGAAGGCATTGGAAATGGGGAGGAAACACAACTGTAGGACAGAACACTGGGCAAGTGTACCCAGTACTCCTTCTATCTCCCCCTGGGGCATCCTACATACAGTGTTGGTGGGGGGAAGAGGTCGGGGAGGATAGGGGTTACCGTCCCTTGCCCTCTGGAAGCGTATGAGCAGGCAGGAAGGGAGCAAGTATGGATTCCGGCCTCACCTGCAGTAGCCAGAACTGAGCAGATCAACAAAGTCCATGCCGAGTGGGAAAGGAGGTTATCTAAGGGAAACAGAAAGCCTGAAGTTTTCCAGCAAAACAAACTGGAGAAAATTTTACAGGATTAGGGAAAGGATAATCACCTTCCAGGACCTGCTGTCTGCAAACATAGAAGGGCAAAAACAATACAGCACAAGAACCATGTGGGGGGGGGGGCGGGGAAGGATGGAGTGCCAAGGAGAAGGCAAGAATCCAGACTGACAACAAAGATCCAAACGCACTACAGCAAAAGATCAATATGTCTTGCCCCACCCAGAACCTCAGCCAGTGCAAGGCCATCTTGAACTGTCCGCAGTGCAATTTGAGAAGCTTATTTGGGAAAGGCAGCATCACTTAAGGCACAATGACTCTCTATTCTAATTTAGGAAACCACCTAGAGGTCACAGCTTAAATGTAAAGTAAATCTATAAAATTTGCAGACATGAATATACTCCTGGTAAAAAGTGGAAGGAGGGTGTTCCGTGTTCTGAGTCTCATTACAGGGCACTAGGGGTGTCAGGAGAGGCTGGAGCACCAAACTCTTAAGACTTTTATATTCCTGGGGGGCCTGGGTGGCTCAGTTGTTAGGCATCTGCTTTTGGCTCAGGTCATGATATCAGGGTCTTGGGATCCAGCCCTGTATTGGGCTCCTGGCCCCAGGGGAGAGCCTGCTTCTCTCTCCTCTCTGCTCCTGCTCCCTCTCACTATCTGTATCTCTCTCAAATAAATAAATAAAATCTTAAAAAAAAAAAGTTTACATTCCTAAAATGAGGAATGAGAAAGATAAAATGAGAATAGCTAACTATATAACCTCTCAGTTCTGATAATACTACCTTGTCTAATGTAAAGGGAGGGGCGCCTGGGTGGCTCAGTGGGATACGCCTCTGCCTTTGGCTCAGGTCATGATCTCAGGGTCCTGGGATGGAGCCCCACACTGGGCTCTCTGCTCAGGAGGTAGACTACTTCCTTCTCTCTCTGCTTGCCTCTCTGCCTGCTTGTGATTCTCTCTCTGTGTCAAATAAATAAATGAAATCTTTAAAAAAAAATCTAATGTAAATGGAAAAAAATAAAAGGAACAAAGAGCTTAGTATTTGTGTAGAAAATATGTATATGCCTATGCGATGTTCCCATAGATCCCTGCAGTTATATGGCTCTGTGCCCCAAAAGTTCTAGTAGAAAGTCCCAGAACATGTCAGGCAGCACCAAGTCCAGAACAGATATGAAAACAGAATAATGATTTCTTTCAGATTAAAACAGGAATGACAAACAAACAAGCAAAACTATGGTTCCTCCACACACATAACATCCTCACACATGGGATGTTACTGATGTCTTGCCTCTGGAAGGAGAGGTGATGGCGTCAGAAGCTACTCAGAAGTCAGGCATGGGGAAAGACTTTCCTCTTGGATAGGTAAAGACTGAGAAATAAGCATGGTGTGAATCTACAGGGAGGGTAGAGTCAATACAGACTTGTTTACAATATGAGGATCAAAGGTGTCCTGTGAAACTTGGTTGAGATAAACTCAGAATACCTCTTTTAAAGTTTGTTTATTAATTAATTAGTTTGTTTGTTTATTTGTTTAAGTCATCTCTACATCCAATGTGGGGCTCAAACTCATGACCCTGAAATCAAGGTTCACACATTCTTCTAACTGAGCCAGCCCAATGCCCCTAGAATACATGTTTTATTTTATTTTTTTTTTACGATTTTTATTTATTTTATTTGAGAGAGAGATTGAGAGAACTGAGTGGGAGGAGGGGTAGAGCGAGAAGCAGACTCCGGGGATCATGACCTGAGCAGAAGGCAGACGTTTAACCGAGCCACCCAGGTATCCCTAGAATATGTATTTTATTTTTATTTTTATTTTTTTCAAAGATTTTATTTATTTATTTGACAGAGAGAGATAACACAAACAGAGGAAATGGCAGGCAGAGGGAGAGAAAGAAGCAGGCTCTTGTCAAGCACAGAGCCCGATGTGGGACTTGACCCCAGGACCCCAGGACCGTGACCTGAGCTGAAGGCAGAGGCTTAACTCTCTGAGCCACCCAGGTGCCCTAGCATACGTATTTTAAAAGGACCATTTCATATAGCACAGAAAAAAATTTTTAAATGATTTGGACAGGGGCGCCTGGGTACCTCAATGGGTTAAAGCCTCTGCCTTCCGGGACGCCTGAGTGGCTCAGTTGGTTAAGCAGCTGCCTTCAGCTCAGGTCACGATCCCAGCATCCTGGGATCGAGTCCCACATCGGGCTCCTTGCTCAGCAGGGAGCCTGCTTCTCCCTCTGCTTCTGCCTGCCACTCTGTCTGCCTGTGCTCACTCTCTCTGACAAATAAATAAATAAAATTTAAAAAAAAATTTAAAAGCCTCTGCCTTCGGCTCAGGTCATGATCCCAGGGTCCTGGGATCGAGACCCACATTGGGCTCTCTGCTCAGCAGGGAGCTTGCTTCCTCGTCTCTCTCTGCCTGCCTCTTTGCCTACTTGTGCTCTCTGTCAAATAAATAAATAAAATCTTTTAAAAAATGATTTGGACACATTTATGAATGACAGGGACAGAAATGGCTACTCAGCAGAATGATGCTATCTAACTTTTAAGGATAACCTTAGCTAGAACAACCATGCCATTCCACCAAAGGGCTGCTGTTGATGACAGAGATACCGTTGGTATGACTGGTTGGATTCCATGTGGCAATACTTTCGCTCCTATGATAGACAATATTCACACAGACATTTTTGGAAACTGTCAAGTGCTATTACTACAACTGGTATTATATGTTATCACACAAACTATCAGGTACCATACCAATCAGGTAACATTGTATACTGACCCCCCAAGAAGACTGACATTAACCACCTTCAGACTTAAATGTCTTTGAAAAAAATTCTATGTATAAGCAAAAAGGTTTAAGGCTATATCCTGGAATTAAAGTCTTCTTATGTAAATGAGAGAAG
Source organism: Taxidea taxus jeffersonii (assembly GCA_003697995.1). Classification (NCBI taxonomy): domain Eukaryota; kingdom Metazoa; phylum Chordata; class Mammalia; order Carnivora; family Mustelidae; genus Taxidea; species Taxidea taxus. The sequence goes on from ML097752.1 coordinate 24,751, forward strand.
CCTTTCAAGTCAAAGGGATGGAAAATATGCTTTACAAAACTTAACCTAAATCTATAAATGAATCAAAAGATAAATGAAGATATGTGATACTAAACAAAAAACTGAATATCTATAATATTAAAAGATAATAGAAAGAAAGAGTCAGAGGTATTTACATTACCAATAGATAGAACCTAAGTAGATGCCCAAAATATTGCTAACACTTACATACTCATAAATATTGTTTGTGCTTTTTTGAAAATATCTTTAGGGTCATCAGTAGGTCTGATAGGGTCCCAAAAATAGATTTTAGGTTGTGGGGTGTTTTCCCTTACAAATGGAGAAGATTAAAGCAAAATTTGGAGCAGTTAAGGCTATTCATAAAAGCAGAGGTGGGGTGGCTGGGTGGCTCAGTTGCTTAAGCGTCTTTGCCTTGGCTCAGGTCATGATCTCATGGTCCTGGGATCAAGCCCCATGTGGGGCTCTCTGCTCAGCTGGGAGTCTGCTTCTCTCTCTCTGCCCCTCTCTCTGTCCCAGTCCGTGCTCTCATTCTCTCTCAAATAAATAAAATCTTAAAACACACACACACACACACACACACACACGAAACAAGAGGTAATTCCTGCCTGTTCCTCTCCTGACATATCCAAGTATCAGAACCACACTTCCTCCTGGATAACCCAGGAATCACCTTTTGTTCCTTAAAAATGCAAGATCCCCAAGAAGAGCCGTGACAAATGACCATTCAGCAAACAACTCTAGATTTACTAAAGCTTACACTGGAAACAAGAAGCTCAAAAGTGAACTTTGATGGCAGAAAGCTGCTTTTTTTTTTTTTTTGTTTTGTTTTTTTTTTTTTTTTTTTACTTTATTTAAGCTTTATTTAAACATATGATGTAACCCCACCACCCTCACCCAACCCCTCTTCCCCCCACCCCCCTCAGTTTGTTTTATGACATTAAGAGTCTCTTTTGGTTTTTCTCCCTCCCGATCCCATCTTCTTTCATTTTTACTTTTCCTACCACCTTAACTCCCACCCCCGTTGCATCTCCACTTCCTCATATCAGGGAGATCATGTGGTAGGATGAATGGATAAAGAAGATGTGGTATTTTAAATAAAGCTTAAATAAAGTAAAAAAAAAAAAAAAAGAAGAAGATGTGGTATATATATACGATGGAATACTATGCAGCCATCAAAAGAAAAGAAAGCTGCTTTTTTAAAAAGAAAATGGGTTCTAAGCTTTAAATGCAGGCTGAGTTTTTTTACTTACTCCGTAACATGTGCCATAGTAAATTTAAACTTTTACAGGTCTGAGTCAATAGAATAAAACGTGCCTGTCTTATGTATGTCTGTTGGGGAAGCCCTCAAGAGAACTGTGAAAGAAGGTACCTACCTGGTCAGTTCTTCATTGTTTATGGCTCTCCTCCCACCCCAGCCCTCCTTAGCCATTTGTTGCTTTTTCAATGCTCAAACTTTACCCAGATCTCTCCCCCTCTATATATATATAACACCTATCCTTCAAAACCATGTATTTCTCTTTTCTCCTACTGCTCAACCCCATGTTAAACTAACCTTTAAGTAGCATGGGAGAAAAGAAGCACATTCATACTAAAGTGTAAATAACTAAGAGTGACGCTTTGCAAGCCACCTCTCACGAAGACTGGTTCAGTTTTAAAAGTTGCTTACTGGCCAAATACTTATCCTATTATTTCCTCAAATAAGGGTACACTTGGTTCTTTCCTACTGGGTGAGGTATACACTTGGCTTAGGAATAACCACGGCATTTAAGTAGAAATGGAGGTGACAACATTAAGAAAAGCTGTTGTTGAGTTGGAGAGACGTTCTCTCTGTTGCTGAAGGGGAAGGAGTATGGGAAAGTTTGAACACAGAAGGTTTTGGTTCCCTGAGGTTCATTTTCTCTTCCTTATTTTTATGCTGATTAGGGCTTTTTTCCCCCCTTCCTTTTTGACAGACTTGTTTCAGTCCTTCTCTGGCCTTATTTATTTATTTTGCTTCTGCTGACAAACTGGAGGCTGAATTATGTGCTCACTCTTAAAATGTTCCTTTAGGCTCTTGCCCCTAAGGTCTCTGGCCAATGCAGAGAGTCAAGAGGTACTGTGCTGTATGCAAATACAGGCATATTTGTCCGTGTAGGCCAAAGGAGGGGAGGCATTCTGCAAAACACCCGAAGAACAGAAAGAAACTTCTGCAATGGAATATCTGATAGCCTCATGAAAGGAAGCTCAACTTTTCAGAAACAAACAGTACAGAGGAATACTTATCTATAAAATAAGTTGGAGAAAAAAAACCACACAAAACAGGACTAATACTTGAGCAGTGAGTTCACCTCAAGCATTTCATGAATTTCACATGACCCACCCACTTTCTCTCTGTACCTCTGCGGATTACCATATCAGCCGTAATAATACTCTGTTGTTCAGGCGCCAGATTTACATATCAACGTAGCCATGGCATTCCGGAATGTAGAATATCGTACTGTTCCCTTGTTTGTGGTTTCTGTAACAAGGTTAATTTTTTGTTCCCTTGCCTTCTTCACTTAATCGCATGCCACCCCCTACCTCTCCTCAATCAGGGGTTTGTTTTTCCCTTCGAATAGCTATCCTCCCGTCCTCTCTCAGCCTGTGTGTCATAATTTGAGCTACCCACAAATTCACTGTACAACCGCACTGCATTTTAAAATCTTTATCACTCACTTGGCCACAAATGATCAGCTCTCAGAAAACTCAAGGCAGAGTCAGAGAAGTCACGATAGGTCACTTCTGGGCTAACTCTGGGATACCTTCTTCCCCAAACTATGGTGTGTGTTAGGGTAGGTCAGAAATTATCACGGTAGATTTCATGGTCACGTTTGTTTTCTTTCTTGATAGGCTTTGTTTTTAATGCTAGTTCGAGATGGGAGATGGGTCTAACCAAAATCTCTGGGCCAGGACTGAGTGAAACGATTTTCATTTTCAAGGAAAGTTTGGAAAGGGCTGAGTAATTTTTAAATTCTTAGACTCCTGTGTCAAACTTAGTGGGAAGCCAGCTGGAGCCTAACAAGTTATTTTAATGAGCTTCCTTTCTCTCTGATGTTCCCCAGGGGATATGTGCCAAGCAGACCCATGTGGCCTAGGGAGTAACATGATCATCTTGGCTCTGTTTAGACACCTGTGCTCTTTCAGCCCTAGTGGTAAGGGGAACAGGAGAGAGATATGAGGGCATGGAAGGCATGCAGACCTAGTGGGAGTGGGTGTGTGCCATGCTGCTTAGGAATTAACTACAAGAAACTCCACGGCAACAGAGGCTCGATGCATCGTAGGCCTACAGTGTCTCTATGCGGGGTGTCTGGGAGTATATGAAATGTGTTTGTGTGTGTTGGGGAGGGAGGAGAAAATTATATGAATTTTTAGAAGGAATTGCATGCCTGGGAGTTTCCTTTTGAGAAGGAGGAAAAGATTGGAGATGATGAATATAAAGCGGGATCAGCACTCTGAGAAAATATTCTTCTTCTAAACTTCTGCCTACTCCTTAAAAATGAAAAAGTATGTTTGCTGTGTTCATTTTACCTTTCCAGAGATCAGTGTGATGCTTGGCACTCCCTACCCACTCTGAACAATCTAGCACATAGGTATTGTTTGGTCTGTATCATTTTCACCAGACGCCTTGTTTGATGATTATCCATAGTCTCCTGTATGTGTGAATTTCTTCTTCTTGGATTATAAAGTCCTCGAGGATTTATACTTATAGAAACTAATGCTCTTTCTTGTTCTTCCTCACCTCTTTACCAATTCTGGGTACTTTTCAGCAAATGTTTAACATATGACTACACAATACTTCTTCATAAGATCCTCTGTCCTTAACAAAGTCTTATTTTATGATGTGATTAAGGTTTATCTCTACAAATGAAATCTAAAAAATACTTAAAAGTAGTTCCACACTTCTTAAAGGGAGCATATTTAAAATTCTTAAATTTAAATTTCTATTTTAAGGGGTACCTGAGTGGCTCAGTCTGTTTTGGCTCAGGTCAGGATCCTGGAATTCTGGGATCCAGTGGGGAGTCTGCTTCTCCCTCTTCCCCTCTCCCTGCTCATCCTCTCTCTCTCTCTTGTCCTGCACTCTCTCTCTCAAATAAATAAATAATTTTTTAAAAATTAAAAAATGAATTTGTTTTAGTTATATAATATTTCAAATGTACAGAAATACAAAGACAATAATACAACTCCATTTCCAAAGTTAACATGTTTGCTTCATCTCTTTAAAAATTAAATATACACCTAACCACTCTTCCCCCCAAGCCCCTCCCTCCCTCCCTTAAGAAAACCTCTCTCCGGGACGCCCGGGTGGCTCAGTTGGTTAAGCGGCTGCCTTCGGCTCAGGTCATGATCCCAGCGTCCTGGGATCGAGTCCCATATTGGGCTCCTTGCTCGGCGGGGAGCCTGCTTCTCCCTCTGCCTCTGCCTGCCTCTCTGTCTGCCTGTGCTCGCTCGCTTTCTCTCTCTCTCTAACAAATAAATAAATAAAATCTTTAAATTAAAAAAAAAGAAAAGAAAAGAAAACCTCTCTCCTGAAACTGGTGTACATTCTTTCCTGCATGTCTTTAGATTTCTACTACTTGGTTCAAAAGGTCCTATTAGTTCTCCTTCCTGGGGGGCTGGTGACTGAGTCTGCAAACTGCTCACACACAGCCTCTGTGGAAGGATGGAGTAGATAAGTGCCATTACAGAGATGTCCTTTTGTCAGCTGGGATGTCAGCTGGGATGCAGGAAGGGAGAGTGGTAGACGATTAACCCAGGGGAAAAGCAGTTCCACTTCAGAGAAGAGGACTTACTGACCAGGGCATAGCTAGGGAAGCAGAACTGACGCCAGGCTGGACACAGTAGAAAGAAGCTAGAAGCAGCCCCTGGAGGTGTAGAACAAAAAGGGTATTAGGGGAGGCAGAGGAAGAGAGCTCCCATGAGCACACACTTTTGCTCCTCTGATCATCAGAAAGGATGTGGCTAGGTATCTCTGAGACCTCTGTGAATGTAGTTTTGGGGTTACAGGTGTGCCCCTGCGTGGGCCCAACTGCTGAAACCCCAGCATGCCAGACCCATTACCAGCCACAAGACCTGGCTACGTGGCTTTTACTTGGAGGAAGTGACCTGCTTTAGTTCCTCTAAAGCATTATACAGATCAGTCAGAGATGATTCAACTTTCCTGTTACAGGCGTACCTCGGAGATACTGTGGGTTCCGTTCTCAGACCACTACAATAAAACAAGTCAAATGAATTTTTTGGTTTCCAAGTGCATGTAAAAGTTATGTTTACACCATATTACAGTCTATTAAGTGTGCAATAGCATTATTTCTTTAAAAAAAGTGTACATCCCTAATGAGAACATCTTTATGCCTAAAAAATGCTAACCATCATCTGAGCTTTCAACAAGTCATAATCACTAACCACAGATCACTATACCAAACATAATAATGATGAAAAAGTTTGAAATACGGTGAGAATTGGGGCACCTGCGTGGCTCAGTTGGTTAAGGGACTGACCCTTGATTTCAGCTCAAGTCATGATCTCAGGGTCATGAGAGCAAGCCCCACTGCAGACTCCCTGCTCAGTGGAGGGGGTCTGCCTCTCTCCCTCTCCTTCGCTCTCTGCCCCTCCTCCCTGCTCTTTCTCTCTCTCAAATAAATAAATCTTTAAAAAATGTATAGATATAAAATAAATAAATAAAATATATATATGCATATATATTGTGAGAATTACTAAAATGTGACACAGAGACACAAAGTGAGAAAATGCTGTTGGGAAATGGCATCAATAGGCTTGCTCAAGGCAGGGTTGCCACAAACCTTCCATTTGTAAAAAGCACAATAAAGTGAAGTACAGCAAAACAAGGTATGCCCCTATTACCCTTCTTCAATTTGAAGTTAAAAGATAAAATAGAAGGCACCCAGTTAAATTTGATTTTCAGATAAACAACATATACTTTTATTTTTAAAGATTTTATTTATTTATTTGACAGAGATCACAATTAGGCAGAGAGGCAGGCAGAGAGAGGGAAGCAGGCTCCCCGCTGAGCAGAGAGCCCAATGCGGACTCCATCCCAGGACCCTGGGATCATGACCTGAGCTAAAAGCAGAGGCTTTAACCCACTGAGCCACCCAGGCACCCCAACATATACTTTTTTAATAGTAAAAGTGTGTCTTAAAAATTATATGGGACATACTTTTACTAACAAGTTGTTTATCCTAAAATCAACTGTGAGTGTTCTGTATATTGACTGCTAAATCTGGCAACTCCTCCATTGCATTCCAGTAAGGTTTTAGTAGTCTTTGAAAAGGACTGGGTCAAAAGAGTCCTCCAGAATAACATTAAGGAACATTAATGAACCTTTATCAAATGCTCAATGGTTTAATTTAGGCTAAAACAACAAAAAACCAGCAGTATGCAAAGACCATCTTATTTTTTAATGGTTTTATTGATATAAGTCACATACTGTAAAATTCACTCATTTTTTCCCATTTTTTAAAAGATTTTTAAAAATTTATTTACAAGAGAGAGAGGTAGAGAGAAAGAGAGATCATGAGGGGGGGGGGAGGGTAGAGAGAGTAGACTCCCTGTTGAGGTAGGGAGGCCGAGGTGGGACTTGATCCCAGGACTCTGGGATCATAACTCATTATGAAGGCAGATGCTTAACCAACCAAGCCACCCAGGTGCCCCGAGATTCACTATTTCTTTTAAAATTTTTAGTTAATGTATTAACTGTATTTGGTTGCAAATATATATCTTTTTTTAAATTTTTATTTATTTATTTGACAGAGATCACAAGTAGGCAGAGAGGCAGGCAGAGAGAGAGGTAGAAGCAGGCTCCCTGCTGAGCAGAGAGCTCGATGCGGGGCTCCATGCGGGGCTCGATCCCAGGACTCTGGGATCATGACCAGAGCCGAAGGCAGAGTCTTTAACCCACTGAGCCACCCAGGCGCCCCTGCAAATATATCTTTAACTCCTAACTCCAGATCAAGAGTCCCGTGCTCTACCCACTTAGCCAGCCAGGCACCCTTAATTTTTTAACATTTTCAGCACCTCAAAAAAAGAAAACCAGTGCCCATTAACAATCCCTCCCCATTCCTGCCCCCACTTCCCCGCTGTTCCCAATCGTAGCCCCTGTCAACCACTGGTTAACTTTTTGTTTCTTTCAGTTACCTGTTCTGGACCTTCCATTATAAATGGAATCTACAAAATGAGGCTCTTAATTTTGCATGTTGTCAAGGCTCATCCACTCTGTAGCATCTATCACTACTTCATTCCTTTTTATGGCCCAATAACATTCCTCGGCACATACGTACCGCATTTATCCTATCCATTCATCCCCTGATGGACATTTGGGTTGTTTCCACTTTTTGACTATTATGAATAACGCTTCTAGGATAGAACATCCTTGTACAGGTTTTCATGTGGAAGTGTGTTTTCATTTCTTTGGAATTGTTGGCGATACGGTAACTTTACGTCTAATATTGTGGGAACTCCCCAATTGTTTCTCAAAATAGCTGCAGCACTGTACATTCTTAGTTTTCTTTTCTTTCTTTCTTTTTTTTTCTTTTGGTCTGTGTGTGTAATAAAGAATCTTCAGGGTTTTCTCGGTGTCCCGGAAGAGGGCCTGCTCCCAGGGCTCCTCCTTGGGGCGGGCTTCTGTGGGGCCCCAAAGTCATCCCAACAGTGCCCAGAGAGCTGCAAGTCCAAGATAGCGCACTGCAGGAAACATAGTCTGGCCTCCTGACTGGCTCCTCCCCCGCAGCGCTCGCCGGCAGGAGGAAAACAGACGCCTTGCTGGAGGTATGTGGACATTGTAGTTTTCTTCCTAGTCAGCCCTGCAGAAAGTGCGTTAGGGAAAACTACAATCCCCAGAATGCCCCCCAACTACGGCAACCGCAGAGGCCATTCCGCGTGCAGTGCTCCCGCCCACCCTCCCGTCCGGGCCACTCTCCAGGGCGTCTGTAAACACACCCCGAGACTGTCATGGAGGGGGAGGAGGAGGCGGCGGCGGCAAAAGGAGGCGTTTTGGGCCGCCTCCAGGGTCCGCTCTGTCATTCCTGAACTGGTCCCTCGTCCCCGTGACTGTGGCATCAGGGAATCGAACTATTAGGCGAAAGGAGGAGACAGTCAGAACCATATCCCCTTCTTCCCCCGGGGCGGGGGCCGGGCCGGGCCAGGCCTGCTGAGCCGAGGGAGGGCAGTGGGAGGGAGCGCCTGGCCAGGCCGGCCTGTCCGCCGAGATGGATGACAGTAAGGTAAGTCCTGTGGTTTGCACGCGCAGCTGCCGCCGTCGCCGCCGCCTGCTTGTCGCTAAGTGCTAGACCCGCCGCTGAACCTCAGCCTAGCAGCCACGCCAACACCCAGGAAACACCTGCCATAGACATCCCTGCTCCTCCAGTTTTTACCCCGTGGTGCCCAGCCAGGAATTCAGGGAACAGGGGGATGCGTCTTTCCAGAAAGGGCCCTCTCCTCTGGAAATTTTTCACTCCCAGGACAAGCCTGTTTGTCAGCTTTTCCAGGTAGTGCAAAGCCTAGTCCTTAACTTGCCTAGCGAAATAAGTGAAGAAACCACGGTGCTTTTTCTTTTTGCCTTTCCCTGCCCCCCTCCCAGACTTTCTCCAGTTTGGAGACCTTAATTAGGGCACCCTGAACCAACCCTATTCCCCTTGAAGGTTCCCCTTTCTTCTCTCAGGCTCCCTTACTCAATGCCCCATTCATATAATCAGTTCACTCCCCCTCTGAGCTATTTTCCTGTGGTTGGTTGGAACACTCTGCTAAGCTCCTGTTGCTATTCGTCCAGAATCTAACCTCTTGTAGAAAGCCTTCTCTAAGAGAAGTAGTGAATTCCTTCTTGTTAATCTGTTTTAATATCCTACCACCTTTTGCCATCCAAATCAGTTATCCCTATGATTCTAACAGGCATTTTTCATAATTGGCTAATTCATACAGTTTATGTATAACCTATTTCTGTCTTTATGTCTTTCCACATTAATGTTGTCTAGTTTTAGCTCATGAAGATAGGGATGGTCAGCATATTGATGTTTTAGAATGTTTAGGAAATTGGACTTTTATTTTTTAAGGAGTCAGACTATTAGACTTTGGCAGATTTGAAGTAGAAATCATTCCTTCTCTCTGCCTTTCAGAGGTCTTACTTTCCACAGTTTCTAGCATACTGCTCATGCTAGCTTTTTCCTTCGTTTGGGAGTCCTTTCACCCTCCACCAAACCAGTAATACTCTGCTGCTGTCACTTTTTTGTTTCCCTCATCCTTAGAGTGAAAAAAATTTCTAGATTCTCCACGCTGCTTGGGTTATTCTACATTATCTCCTCTTCCTGTTCTCACAGAAGGCTCTGAGAAAAGTGGTAGACGGAAGGGAAAGCCCATCGCAGTACTTTGGAATTGAGACTCACCTGGAGAAACAGTTTGCTTGTGAAGTAGCAAACCCTAACAGGAAGTGGTGTTTCCAAGGCAGAAAGGGGGAGTTCTGAAAGTTCCAGAAACATCAGAAAATAATTTTTCCATGGAAGTCTTGCTAGCTTGATTGTTCAGCATTAATTTTGAAAGTAAATCTGACTACTGTATCTATTACCTTTTTCAGAAAATAATGTTATGGCTCTTTAAGATGCTAAAATAACATTGTTTTTTAATTTCCTTAATTTGAGGCTCTCACAGTATATTCTATAAAATTTTTTAGTTTCCTTTTCAGACTTTTGAAACATTTAATAACTTTCTCAGAGTCTTCACTAGTCTCAAGTCCAAGAAAAATACATAAGATTTGGAGTTATTTTACTTAGCTATAAAATCACATAGGAGCTATTTCTAAAACTAGCAAACTGTAGTGGAGGATATAAAATTTTATTGTTTCCCCTAAAAGAGTGAAGTTAAATCTGGGGGGTAGACTATCCAAAACTTACTTCCTATAGGGTTCACAGATAAGCAAAATGAACTCAGTTCTCATTATTTTTAATTCATTGTTTTTAGAAACCAGCAGTTCCTTAAATCTTTAATGATTATGGAAAAGAAAATCTACTCCACATGTCTGTGGATGGATAGTGCCTCTGCAAATACACTACTTTCACTTTAAATACACGCCATAGTTGTGGATGAGTAATATTTAAATGCCATGTACAGCAAGATCAGACTGCTCTTCCAGCAGTCAGGCAGTGTGAAGCAGCCCTGAAGTCTTTGGCAGTTCCCAACCCGGCCTTTCTCTGTGCTCTAGTTGTTACAATCCCACCAAATTATATTGTCCTCCTAGCACAGACATACATACACACAAAACACATTTTCTCCTCACATTATGTATCGGCGAAAGAGCCTTAGGTTCCATTTTCTCCTGTATAAGGGGAGGTGAGAGAGTTGGGGCTTGGAATTATGGTGGTTGTGCATAAAGTATGGTCAGAGGGCATAAAGGCTGACAAATTGGCTGACAGCAAACCCAGGGGAATAGGAAGAGTATGAAGCAGGCAGGAGTAGCAGTTGTAGAGAGACAGTATTTGAATCAGCAGGTCAGGGAAACAGGTGATGGTGATGTGAGGACCTCCCTATATAAAGATTATGTATTCTGAGTTGGGTTTTTTAAAGATTTTATTTGTTTATTTGACAGAGGGAGAGAGCACAAAAGGGGGGCAGGTCAGAGGGAGAAGCAGACTTCCTGCTGAGTAGGGAACACACAAGGGGTGAGGCTTGATCCCAGTGCCTGGAGATGAGGACGTGAGTTGAAGTAGATGCTTAACTGACTGGGCACCCCTTCTGAGTTCTTTTCAGCAGTGGTGATGAATGAGTTTGCCAGGAGCTCTCCACATTCTGTCACCTAGGTTTCTGGAGTCAGAGTAGGACAGATTTGAATGGGAGTGCAGCTTTACCTTTACCATCTAGCAATGTGCCTGATACATCATCGAATATTCACTAATAGTGATTGGGTTGGGACAGAGTGGCATTAAGAAGATTGCCCTGATGTACCTGGGCTTTAAAGCAGTGTGCTCCATTGAGCCACCCAGCCAGAATATATACAGTCAATGGCAAATGGCCAAAATAAAGCAAGAGGTAGATGGGCACCGAAAAGTGAGGGCTTGGGAAAGTGCTAGGTAGCAGAGCTCAAACACTGATTGAGTAGATCTCTACTAATTGGGAAAGAAAAATCTTGGCTGAGTTCATTAACCTTTCTGAGTTTCCATTTTATCTTCTAAATGGTTAATATCTTTTTCACAGGCTTTGTTGAGGATTAGGGATAATGCATTACTATAAAGCATTGAGTACAGAGTCTAACACATAATAAACACACACAAAAAATGTTATTGTTACTAGTTACTATAGTTACTAGTAACTGTTGTTACTAAGAGTGACCTCTTTGGTCCTTAGGTACCTGAGATGCTCATTTTAGTAATTCTTAATTGCGTGTTATTCCTAATATTTGCAGCCATGTTTATACTTACACCTCCCTTTGCTCCTGTGTCCCCAGATGAGATGGGGCAATGGGATGCAGCATGAAATGAACTTAAGGGTGCCTGGGTGGCTCAGTGGGTTAAGCCTCTGCCTTTGGCTCAGGTCATGATCTCAGGGTCTTGGGATGGAGCCCCACATCGGGCTCTCTGCTCAGCAGGGAGCCTGCTTACTTCTCTCTCTCTCTGCCTGCCTCTCTGCCTACTTGTGATCTCTCTGTCAAATAAATAAATAAAATCTTAAAAAAATATTAAAAAAAGAGAAATGAACTTAAGCTGTGTATTTAACTGTTGGATTGTGTGAGAAAGGTAGTCTCCTGAGCCTACCTGCATGTCCATCACTAGGAAGAAGTGCTTATTTTTATGAAAGCCTCTTCTTCCTCACTTGTTGCATCAGTTACAAAGAAAATAAAAGTGTGTTATTTTCAGAGGCTTTGATCATAGGCAGAAGGTTCTTATTTTTAAATTTTATATTTTACTTTTATGTTTATTGAATCAATGATATAAATTGAAATATCCTTGACCAGACGTGTTCCTGCCACAGACTAAGCTGGTAAAAGACTGCCATACTGTATTGCCCGACACTCTAGGGCATCAAGTTTCAGTTGAGTGACTGACAGGTGAGTGGCCCAGACGCTAGCCACAGTATGGTAATGTGGACGCTCTTCTCCTTCATAGACTTCATAGACTTCCTCTCTACCTGTGTTACACATGATTATCTGAAAATAAGGTTTCTCACACTTTCCTTATCTCTCAGGTAAGAAGATAGGATCTTCTGTTCCATTCCGTTTTTCTGAGTAGTGTTGGTTCTCGCAAAAATTTTAACTTGGCCCAAAAATGGCTTTGACACTCCATCTGTCCCTTGGCCCTTACCCGTCTTGAACAGTGCTACAAAACCCAGACATTTTATGTTTTTCCTGTCCTCCTCTTCACCAGTGCTATCCACAAGACCAAAACAGAAGAGCCAGCTCTTCTACTAAACAAATGTCTGACAGATTTAATGTGCCTTCCTTTCCTGTCTAGGTTACATGCGTGTTTTACATAGGGCGCCTCACAAGATAGTTTACCCCTAAGGAGTAATTTCAATAATACAGAAACCAGTTGAAATCTGAGTTTACATATTTTTTTTTTTTCTTAAGATTTTATTTATTTATTAGTTAGAGAGAGTGAGCACAGGCAGACAGAGAGGCAGGCATAGGGAGAGGGAGAAGCAAGCTCCCTGCCGAGCAAGGAGTCCGATGTGGGACTTGATCCCAGGACACTGGGATCATGACCTGAGCCGAAGGCAGCCGCTTAACCAACTGAGCCACCCAAGCATCCCTAAGTTTACATATTCTTATTCAGAATGATTAGTTCTTTTAAAGTTTTCTGGAAAGTGTATTCATTCATTAATTCCTTAAATATCTGTTGGTCACCTAATACGTACATGCATTATGCTAGACAGAGAAAGGTGGAGAAGTTTATAACTATTCTTGGTAGCTTACATTTCAGTGAGTTCGGCAGACATATAGAATAGTCATTACAATATAGTGAGATAAAAAATAAGGGCAATAGAGGCAAAGTACTTTTGAAGCAGTAAGAACGGTGCTCGCTTTGGCAGCACATATACTGAAGCAGTAAGAACGGGTGACTCTCTGGGCATGTCAGACACCGGTTCACACAGTAGGAGTGAATCTATGAGGAAGAATAGGAGTCCCCCAGAAAGTGGAAAAGAAGGAAAATCTTGCACCACAGCATACTGCACTGATTAATAAGTATTATGCTATAAGTTAGATCAGGAATTGGCAAATTTTCAGTAAAGGGCTAGATAGTAATTATTTGCTGGCCATTTTGATCTCTGTTGCTATTACTCAACCCTGCCAGTTTAGCACAAAGTAACCATAGGCAAAACTTAATGACTGGGTGTGGTTGTGTGCTAATAAAACTTCTATTTACCAAAACTGGCAACAGGCTTGGCCAGCGGGGCTTGAGGTTGCTGACCCCTGAGCTAGAGCTTAAAGTTCCAGTAGAGGTGTGGGCAGAGATTAGGATGGAAAAATAAGCCAGGGCCAGATCACGATATGCCTGGCAAGTTAAGGTCCCAAATTTTGGTCCATATTTTTCAAAGTGTGGAATAGAGGAAACACCTGCTGACCCAGAATCTTGGGAATAGGGCTTGGGAATTTGAATTTTAATTAGGCTCCCCAACTGAGTGGGAAATATGCTTACCAAAGTTTGAAAACCAAGGCCATACACGTTGGGGAGCCACTGAAGGATTTTAAAGCAGACATGACAATATCCGATGCGCGTCTTTGAAGGAAAACATGCTAATGGCTATATGGAGAATGGATTAGGGTAAAGATGTAGGAACTTGGATAAGACTAGAAGCAGGTGGTCCGATTAGTAAAGAACATGGATTTTGGTATATAACCAAAGTTCAGATCTCCTTTCTACCACTTTCAAGCTGTCTTTCATCTCTTCCGAACTGAATTTCTTCATTGGATGGGTTAATAAAACTCTAATGAGTTATTGTGAGAATTAAATGTAGTAACAGTTGACCCTTGGGGCATCTGGCTGGCTCAGTCATTAGAGCATGTGACTCTTGATCTCAGGTCATGAATTCAGGCCCCATGTTGGGCATAGAACTTACTTAAAAAAAAAAAAAAAAAATCAGTTGACCATTGAGCAATGCAGGTTTGAACTGCACCGACCCACTTATACAAGAATTTTTTAAAAATATAGTACAGTACTGTAAATATATTTTCTCATCCTTATGATTTTCTTTTTTTAAGATCTTTATTTATTTATTTGACACAGAGAGAGAGAGATCACAAGTAGGCAGAGAGGCAGGCAAAGAGGGGGGAAGCAGGCTCCCTGCTGAGCAGAGAGCCCGATGTGGGGCTCTATCCCAGGGCCCTGAGATCATGACCTGAGCCAAAGGCAGAGGCTTAACCCACTGAGCCACCCAGGCGCCCCTCATCCTTATGATTTTCTTTTTTTTTTTTAGATTTTTTTTTTTAAAGATTTTATTTATTTATTTGACAGACAGAGATCACAAGTAGGCAGAGAGGCAGGCAGAGGGAGAGGAAGAAGCAGGCTCTCCACAGAGCAGAGAGCCTGATGCGGGGCTCGATCCCAGGACCCTGGGATCATGACCTGAGCTGAAAGCAGAGGCTTTAACCCACTGAGCCACCCAGGCGCCCCTAGATTTTTTAAGATTTTATTTATTTATTTGACAGACAGATCACAAGTAGTCAGAGAGGCAAGCAGAGAGAGAGGAGGAAGCAGGCCCCATGCAGAGCAAAGAGCCCGATGTGGGGCTCGATCCCAGGACCCTGGGATCATGACCTGAGCCAAAGGTGGAGGCTTAACCCACTGAGCCACCCAAGCGCCCCCCTTATGATTTTCTTAATAACATTTTTTTTCTCTAGCTTTACTCTAGGATTACAATATATAACACATATACAAAATATGCAACAATTGACTGTTTATGTGATTGGTAAAGCTTCAACAGTAGGCCAGTAGTAGTCAAGTTTTGAGGGGAGTGAAAAGTTACAGATGGTTTTTTGACTGCTTGGGGGTTGGCACCCATTACCCTCATGTTGTTCAAGAGTTAGCTGTAATATGTGAATCCATATCCAAAGAACTTAGTACATCATGGGTTCCCAATAAATGCTAGTGCTTTCTGACCCTGCACCAGCTCGCTTAGATTGCTCATGAGAAAGGCATGAGCTGAAGACCATATTGAGACTATTACAGTGGTTGTAGTTGATGAAGTATGCATAAAATCCTTCAGGAGTGAAGAGTGTGGACAGAAGAGAGAGCTAGAGAGACAAAACCCTAGAAAACAATAAAATTATCTGAAGGGGCTAAAGAACAGGACTCAGCAACATAAACAGGAACGGAGAGGTTAGTGATACTGAAGGACGAGAACAAAAAGGGCTATTATGCCATTTATCGAAGGGAGCAGAGAATTTTAAAGAACAGACTTAGTCTACGATATGAGATGCTACAAAAAAAAAAAAAAGGGGTCAAGTAAGCAGTGAAAAAGTATCCGCTGGACTTGGAAAATAGGAGATTGTTTATGAACCCAGCAAGAGAATTTTCCCTCGAGTGATAGGGTAGAATCCAGAATGAGGCGGTTGAGAAAGAGGTGGGCAGGAATGAAGCAAAGACAGTTAGGTATAGACCACTCTTAGTCGGTTTTTAACAGTTTCATTCATCACTCAGGTATATGTAGGATAGCTTCCCAGACATAGCTGGGGGCCGGAGTGGGCATAGGTGTTGGGAGAGGAGAGGCAGGAGTTAACTTTCAGTTCAGAGAGGCCTACTTTATCTGCTTTCTCCTACCTTGGACTAGAAGAACTGGCAGAAGGGTTAGCAGCAGGAAGATGTGATTAGACTTTCTTTCTGAAGATCGGGTAAATAAAAGGCCTAATCCACAGCTGTGAAGGAAGTTTTGGGAGTCTTAACACCAAATGAAAATGCAGCTACTTGTTTTTTCTTTAAAGTGGTAAAGAACACTAGCTGGGAACATTCATATCTATCTTATTTTTCTTTAAACAGTTGGAGATAACTTTTCACTTCATGTTTTTGAAAAGAGCAAAACAAGCCCTCCTGCGCTATTTTGTTTTTAGCTGGAGCTGTTGCTCCCTACCCCTTCGGGTAAATGTGTAAATGCGATAATTCTGTTAGACTTAACAGCTTGAAACTTTTATGAGTTGCCTTAAGAATTAGAGCATTAGGATGTAAATAAGTGCAAAAAGTGTGGTAAAATAGTTAAGAGTTCTTAACTTTTTTTTCAGATTTTATTTCCCTTATGAGGGAGCTTTTTTTTTTTTTTACAACTTCTATAAGTTGGCAGTTATAGTGATATCAACTTGTCTATTTCAGAATATTCCTAAATTTTCTTTGCATTTATTTATTCAATGATCAGTCATTTAATAAATGCCATCCAAATGCCTGGCTCCAGGCTGGATACGGCCCGGTTACAGTTGAGGTTACGGAAGTAGAAAACATGGCTTTGGTACATGAGGAGCTCACGTTACTTGGAGGAGATAGAACTTAAATCTGTGAGGCCACTAGAAAAAAAATGTAATGGGGGCGCCTGGGTGGCTCA
This sequence comes from Taxidea taxus jeffersonii, assembly GCA_003697995.1. Taxonomy (NCBI): domain Eukaryota; kingdom Metazoa; phylum Chordata; class Mammalia; order Carnivora; family Mustelidae; genus Taxidea; species Taxidea taxus. The sequence goes on from ML097752.1 coordinate 41,290, forward strand.
GTGGGTTAAAGCCTCTGCCTTCAGCTCAGGTCATGATCCCAGGATCCTGGGATTGAGCCCCAAATCGGGCTCTCTGCTCAGTGGGAAGCCTGCTTCCTTTCCTCTCTCTCTGCCTGCCTCTCTGCCTACTTGTGATCTCTATCAAATAAATAAGTAAAATCTTTAAAAACAAAAACAAAAAACAATGTAATGTATAAATTCAGTGTGTTCACTGTATGTTCCAGGCATTGGGAGAAGAAAAATGACATGGGAAGAGGGTAATTGTCAGGGAGAGCTTCAGAGGAAGAGGGCTAGAGCTGACCCTAACCAAAGAAAGCATAACATTTGCTATTGCAGATGTTGGTGAGATGGAGGAAACATTTAGAGAATGTTCCCTTCACAATGGTGAAGATCAGTGGGAATGCAGGGGACGGAGTGAGGTCCTGAGGAGGCATGACTTCATACGATGCCCCTGTTGGGAGTAAGAAAGAGAAGACTGCTTGGTGAGCAGGAGCATGGATGTAGTGGGCTGAATGGTGGCCCCTAAAAAGATACATCGATGTCCTAATCCCTGGAATCTGTGAATATCACCTTATACAGTAAAAGTGAATAATACCTTATTTGGCAAAAAAAAAAAAAGTGATTACGTTAATGATTTTGAGAGGAAGAATTTATCCTAGATTATCTGGTTGGGCCCTCCATCCAATGGCAAGTGTCCTCATGAGAGTGAGGCCAAGGGAGATTTGGCAGACAGGTATGGAGGCAGTGAGACCACAGAGGTAGTTGGACTGATAGGGCCAAAGATCAAGGCATGCTGATAGCTACTAGACGCTAGAAGAGGCAAAGGATGGATTCTCTCCTCTACGGTCTCCGAAGGGAATGCAACCCTGCCAAACTTCCCGCCTCCAGAACAGAAAGAATACATTTGTGTTGTTTTAATCACCACCAGGTTTGTGGTAATTGTCACAGCAGCCAACAGCAAACTGATACACAGGAGATGGTGACCTAGGAAGCAGTGCTGAGTCAGAGGTCTTCTCTTGTACTGGAGAGTAACATGGCCAGAGGGCCATTAAAGTTTATTCTTTGTATAATGATTAGATACCACTTTTTTACAATGAGTGGAAATACAGCAAAGTTATGTTAATAAGCTGAAAAGAAAGGTTAACTTGGCCCCTCTTTGCAGGATAGATTAGCTGGGAAAGTGGGAATGGAAAAGGAGAGATGGTAGGAAGACCCACTGAGAACCTATTGTAATAACCTGTGAGTGAGCCTCAGACTGATATGGGTAGTAAGAGTAGAGTGGAAAGGTAAATCAGAATTTTTTAAGGAATAGACAGGCATGACTTCAGTTGGTGGGCATGGAGAGCCACAATAGTAGAGGGAAATTTCAAGGAAGCATAAAATGAAAAAGCTTGTTAGTTAACCTCTTCACCACCATCCTCTATCAGGTGCCTGAGGTCACAGTGAGCTGGAGTAAATGAATGACTAGATTGCATTAATACTGAAGTGCATATAAAGCACCTGTCGGTTTTAGAGCCTTTTCAGGGCATGATATGATCAAAGCAGTGAGTCCTACCATGAAATTTGGGGGAACAGTCGTACTTGATGATAGTGAGTTAATTCGTGACAAGTTGCTATGATGCAAATCAAGGGTCTTAGGTTCTAGTTCCCACTCTGATACTGAAATTCTCTGGGCTAAAATTTTGTCATCTATAAAATAAAAAGACCACATGTCTTCCTCCACTCCTGTATACACTGATATCCTGCCCCTTATGATGTTATTATTTCATGTCTGCTGTGTTTCATCAGTCTATATTCCTTACAATTTAGGACCCCCATCTTCTTACATTAATATTCCTGTAGTTTCACGCTGTTTGGAGTATGGTGGTATTTAATAAATGGTTGTCAAATAAAGGAATTAATTTTCCCCTCATTACCTGAAAAAGATGAGCATAGTGCTGTTTCCCTCACCTGAAATGGTGTGAAATAACATGAGATAACATGTAGAGTGCCCAGCTCAAGACCTTGTCCCATAGTGAGTGCTCTCTCCCTGCACACCCTGATTTAGCCTTGAATATTTTTAAATATGTTTTTAAAGATTTTATGTATTTATATGCCAGAGAGAGAGCACAAGCTGGGGGAGCAACAGGCAGAGGGAGAAACGGGCTCCCCATTGAGCAAGGAGCCCTTTATGGGTCTCTGTACCAGGACCCTGGGATCATGACCTGAGCCAAAGGCAGATGCTCAACAGACTGAGCCACCCAGGTATCCATTAGCCTTGAATTTAAGTGCTGATTGTTAGCTCCTGAAAAGCTAGAAGTAGAATGACCCAGGAGTCTCTGGAATAGTATTTAATCTGGACACTGGAGCCTTCCTCATTTTAAGAAGGCCCTACAGAGCACACAACTCCTCTTTCTATGAAAGTTGAACTTGTTGGGGCCCCTGAGTGGCTCAGTTAGTTTAGTGTCTGCCTTTGGCTCAGGTCATGATGCCAGGGTCCTATAAAGGTAGTAAAACTATAGAGGTAGTAAAAGGTCAGTGGTTGCCAACATTTTGGGAGTGAGGGAGGGAGGAATAGGTGGAACATGGGATTTTTAGGGCAGCGAAAATATTCTGTATGATACTATAATGGTGGATACATGATATATGCATTTGTCAAACCCATAGAACTATATAACACAAAGAGTGAACCCTAATGTAGACTTTGGATTTATTAATAACATTGGTTCATCAATTGTAATGAGTGTACTACACTAATACAAGATGTTAATAATAGGGGATGCTGGAAGGGTAGAGGAAAAGGGTATATATGGGAACTCTGTACTTTTCTGCTTAAATTTTTGTAAGCCTAAAAGAGCTCTAAAAAGCAAAGTATATTAATTTTAAGAAGAAAAAAAGCATTTAGCAGCCACTTCCAAGTCTCTCCTCCCCACCCCCTGAAACATCAATAATCTACTTTTTATCTCTATAAATTTGCCTCTTCTGGACATTTTATATGAATGGAATCATACAGTGTGTGTCCATTTGTGTTTGGCTTCTTTTACTTGGTATAATGTTTCCAGTGTTCTTCTATTTTGAACCATGTATCAGCGCTTCATTCCTTTTTATGCCTGAATAGTGTTCCATTGTATAAACACACTACATTTTGCTATCTACTCATCAGTTGATGGACATTTGGACTGTTCCCTCTTTTTAGCTATCATGCTGTGAACATCCATCATACAAGTTCTTAGGTGGACATATGTTTTCATTTCTTTTTGGGATGTACCTAAGGGTAGAATTGCTGGGTCATATGGTAATTCTGTGTTTAATATTTTGGGGAATGGCCACTATTTTATATCCCTCCCAACAATGTATGAGAGTTCCATTTCTCCACATCTTCACATTATTGGCTGTTTTTATTATATAGCCATTCTAGTGGGTATAAAGTGTTATTTCTTGGTTTTGATTCACATTTCCAAAATGAATAATGATGTTGAATGTTTTTTCATGTGTTTATTGGTCATTTTTGTATTTTCTTTAGAGAAATGTCTATTCATATACTCAAAAGACTCTTGGGTCATTCTACTTCTAGGTTTTTAGGAACTATTCGTATACTTTGCGCACACTTTAATTGGATTTTTTGTCCTTTTTGTTTAATTGTCAAAGTTCTTTACATATTCTGGATACAAGTCCCTTATCATATGTTTGATTTACAAATATTTTCTCCCATTCTATGGGTTGACCTTAATGGTGTTTTTTTGTTTGTTTTAAAGATTTTATTTACTTTTTTGACAGAGAGATCACAAGTAGGCGGGGGGTGGGGGGGGTAGGGGAAGCAGGCTCCCTGCTGAGCAGAGAGCCTGATGCGGGGCTCTGTCCCAGGACCCTGCGATCATGACCTGAGCCAAAGGCAGAGGCTTGTTCCACTGAGCCACCCAGGAGCTAATGGTGTTTTTTTAAGCATAAAATTTTTAATTTTGAAGTCCAGTTTATTTTTTCTTTTGTTGTATATACTTGTGATGTCATATCTAAGAATTCATGGCCTAATCCAAGGGCACAAATTTATTTCTGTTTTCCCCTACAAGTTTTATATGTTACATTTAGGACTTTGTTTTATTTTGAATTAATTTTTATATATGTTGTGTTGTAGGAGTCCAGCTTAATTCTTTTGCTTGTAGATCCCAGTTGTCTCAGCACCATTTATTGAAAAGACTATTCTTTTCCCATTTCTCTATTACTGTGGCACCTTACTGAAAATCAACTGATCATAAATGTAAGGGGTTATTTCTGGATCCTCAGTTCTTTTTCATTTATATGTGTGTTTACCCTTATGCCATTGCCACACTATCTTGATTACTGTAGCTTTCTAATAAATTTTGAAATTAGAAAGCATAAGCCATTCCACTTTTGTTATTTTTCAAGATTGGCTGTTTTGGGTCCCTGCATTTCCATATGAATTTTTTTTTATTATCTTGTCAATTTCTGCAAAAAGGCAGCTGGGATTTTTTTTTTTAAGATTTTATTTATTTATTTGACAGAGATCACAAGTAGGCAGAGAAGCAGGCAGAGAGAGGGGAAAGCAGGCTCTCTGAAGAGCCAGATGCAGAGCTTGATCCCAGGACCCTGAGATCATGACCTGAGCTGAAGGCAGAGGCTTAAACCACTGAGCCACCCAGGTGCCCCTGGGATTTTTTTAAAGTAATCTCTACACCCAACATGGGGCTCAAACTCAGGACTGCGAGATCAAGAGTCAAATGCTGTACCAAATGAGCCAGCCAGGTGCCCCCAGCTAGGATTTTGATAGGGGTCATGTTGAATCTGTAGATCAATTTGGGGAGTATTGTCATCTTAACAATATTAAGTCTTTCAATCCATTAACGTGAGATGTCTTTGTTTTTATTAGATCTTTAGTTTCTTATAATGCTGTTTTGTGGTTTTCAGTGTACAAGTCTCACTTTTGGTATCAGGCTAATAATAATGGGGAATGTTCTTTTCTTGTTTTTTGGAAGAGTTTATAAAGAATTAGTGTTAAGGGGACGCCTGGGTGGCTCAGTTGGTTAAGCAGCTGCCTTCGGCTCAGGTCATGATCCCAGCGTCCTGGGATCGAGTCCCACATTGGGCTCCTTGCTCGGCAGGGAGCCCGCTTCTCCCTCTCCCTCTGCCTCTGCCTGCCACTCTGTCTGCCTGTGCTCGTTCGCTCTCTCTCCCTCTTTCTCTGACAAATAAATAAATAAAATCTTAAAAAAAAAAAAAAAAGAATTAGTGTTAGGGGGCACCTGGGTGGCTCAGTGGGTTAAAGCCTCTGCCTTTGGCTCGGGTCGTGATCCCAGGGTCCTGGGATCGAGCCCCGAATTGGCCTCTCTGCTTAGCAGGGAGCCTGCTTCCCTTCCTGTCTCTCTGCTTGCCTCTCTGCCTACTTGTGATTTCTCTCTGTCAAATAAATAAATAAAATCTTAAAAAAAAAAAATAGTGTTCTTTAAATGTTTGGTAGAATTCACCAGTGAAGTCACTTGGACCTGGTCTTTGTGGGAGATTTTCCAATTACTAATTCAATCTCTTTATTTGTTATAGGTCTTTTCAGATTTTCTATTTTTTTTCTCTCAAGTCAGTTTTACTACTTTGTATCTTTCTAGGAATTTGTCCATTTCTTCTAGGATTTGGGCCTATAATTTTTCATGCTATCCCATGTAACCATTTTTATTTCTGTAAAGTGGGTAGAGATGATGTCTACTAAAATCTGTCTTGATTTTATTATTTTGGTTTTGGTTTTTTTTTTTTTAAGCTTTTATTTATTTATTCGAGAGAGAGAGCACAAGCAGGAGGATCAGAAGGGTCCCTGCCGAGCAGGGACCCAGATGCGGGGCCCAATACCAGCACCCTGGGACCATGACCCAAGCCAAAGGCAGACACTTAACTGCCTGAGCCACCCAAGCACCCCTTGATTTTAGTATTTTGAATGTTTTCTCTTGACCAGTTTAGCCCAAGTTTTGTTGATTTTGCTGATCTTTTTGAAGAATCAACTTTTGGTTTCATTGATTTTCTCTATTGTTTTGCCATCCTCTATTTTGTTTATGTCTGCTCCGATATTTGTTATTTCCTTCCATCAGCTTGCTTTGGGGTTAACTTGCTCTTTTTTTTTTCTAGTTTCTTAAGGTGGAAAGCTAGGTTATTGATTTCTTTTTTTAGTTTAGGCATTTAGAGCTGGCTCTGAGCACTGTGTTAGCTGGATCGCATCATGTTTTGGTGTGTTGGGTTTTCCTTTTCATTCACTTCAAAGTATTCTCATTTCCCTTGTGATCTCTTCTTTTTTTTTTTTTTTTAAGATTTTTATTTATTTATTTGACAGAGATCACAAGTAGGCAGAGAGGCAGGCGGGGGTGGGGGGAGAGAAGCAGGCTCCCTGCTGAGCAAAGAGCCTGATGCGGGACTCGATCCCAAGACTCTGGGATCATGACTTGAGCTGAAGGCAGAGGCTTTAACCCACTGAGCCACCCAGACGCCCCTTGTAATCTCTTCTTTGACCCAGTCATTATTTAGGAACATCTTTTGGTTTTTTATCTGCTGTATTTATTAAGTAATAATTGCTGTGTACTAAGAATTATATGACGGGTCCCTAGTACTTATTTTCTAAAAATAACATCTAGTTTTAGCTTGTCTGAATGGAGGAAATACTAAACAACAACAACAACAACAAACAAGTAGTTAACAGAAAAGTAGGATCTTCACTCTTACTTGCTTATAATAAATAGACTTGAACCTTTTTTAACATATAATGAAGACAAACTTGGTATTGTAAAAGTCCTACTGAAATTTAACATCTCTGCTATCCTCCTTTGTGTAATAAATTATCTGTGGAGAGTAAGAAAAAAATGAATGGCTAGTAAGTTCGTTCATGGTGAGGGCTAGGGACACAAGCTTTCTGAGTGTTTCCCTTGGGGCTTTCTATTTTGGGCTCACAAATGTGTTTGGGGGTGGGGGAGAAGTAAAAGGGGTAGTAGATAAAGATACCACTGTTTTAAAGATAGCTATTTAAAATTCCATGTGGCTAGTATGTGGATAGAAATAAAGCTAGAATAGAAAAAGCTAAATTTTATATTACTTTCATGGTTTTCTTTGGCATTTTTGTTGGAGCATAAAAATCAGTATGTTTGGGGCACCTGGGTGGCTCAGTGGATTAAGCCTGTGCCTTTGGCTCAGGTCATGATCTCAGGGTCCTGGGAACGAGCTCCGCATTGGGCTCTCTGCTCAGCAGGGAGCCTGCTTCTCCCTCTCTCTCTGCCTGCCTCTCTGCCAACTTGTGATCTCTATCTGTCAAATAGATAAATAAAATCTTTTTTAAAAAATCAGTACATTTACTTAACCACATTAATATACAAAAGAAGTAGGATAGAGCAAGGGGACAATGTGGTAATCACTGAGTTTGTGAAAACTTCATGAAACATTGGCAAGGACGATTTTTGGCTCAGAGATATTTGGGAGGAATTCATGAGGTTGATTTCAGTTTTAGTTTCTGGTTCCTTCTATTAATTTCTCCTAACTGTCCCCTAATCATTATGGCTTATGAAATTAAGTTGTTAAGGCAACTAGTATACCAATCCACATTTGTATAATACCTTTTTCTTTTCCTTTTTTAAAAAAATATTTTATGTATTTTGAGCAAGAGAGTGTATGAGTGGGGGGAGGGACAGAGAGAGAGAATCTCAAGCAGACTCTGTGCTGAGCATGGAGCCTGATGTGGGGCTCGATCCCACAACTATGAGATCATGGCCTGAGCTGAGATCAAGAGTTGGACACTTAACCAACTGAGCCACCCATGTGCCCCTGTATAATACCTTTTTCTTTAAAAAATGCTCTTATGCTTAAGATTCCCAGTAATCCAGGGCACCTAGGTGGCTCAGTGGGTTAAGCCTCTGCCTTCAGCTCAGATCATGATCTCAGGGTCCTGGAATCAAGCCCTCCATCAGGCTCTATGCTCAGCAGGGAGCCTGTTTCCCCCTTTCTCTCTGCCTGCCTCTCTGCCTACTTGTACTATCTCTCTGTGACAAATGAATAAATAAAATCTTTGAAAAAAAAAAAAAGATTCCCAGTAATCTTTTAATGTACCTGACTCTTGAAAACTGGTACACTAATCAGTTATTAACTGACATCCAAAGCCAAAAATTCAGTCTACCATTGAGGAAAATTAAACTAGGGAAGTGGTGGTCATGTGGTTTTAATGTAATTTTATAAGAGGGGACATAAAATACAGGAACCCTGGATTTATTCACTATGCCTTTCTAATTAAAAATGAAAGGAATAAAATAATATTACTACCATGAAAACTAAACAAAGGGTTATAACTGTTGTTGGGCTTTTATGACTGTGTGAGGTTTACAAAATCAGTCAAGTCTCTAAAGTACACTGTGTCCTCTTTCTGGTTTCTCAAAGGCAGCCTCTCCTGAATTAATTAAAAACAAATATATGAGATATTAGATTACAGTGTTGGGTTATTGATGATTGAGTTCACTATGTAGAGAATAAATGTGTTTACCATTTATTTTGCTATAGACCTGAATATATGCTGTAAATATGTTTCTTTTTAAAAACTGTAGCAATAGCAAATATACTTTATTTCAATGTAAGATAATTTCAAAATATTTCATTAAAACTGCAGTTTCCGGGGCGCCTGGGTGGCTCAGTGGGTTAAAGCCCCTGCCTTCAGCTCGGGTCATGATCCCAGGGTCATGGGATCAAGCCCCGCATTGGGCTCTCTGTTCTGTGGACAGCCTGCTTCCTCCTCTCTCTCTCTGCCTCTCTGCCTACTTGTGATCTCTGTCTATCAAATAAATAAAATCTTAAAAAAAAACCACAAAACCGCAGTTTCCTGAAGTGTATATTATTATATTGGAATAAAAACATGATAATGCATAGTATAAAAAGCTTTAAGAGACCTATTTTTTTGTTTGTTTGTTTTTAAGAGAGAGAGAGAGTGCTTGGGGGTGGGGGCGAGAGGGAGTGGCAAAGGGAGAGAGAGAAGCACACTCCTTGCTGAGCGCAGAGCCCATGCAGAGCCCAATTCCAGGACCCTGAGATCATGACCTGAGCTGAAATCAAGAGTTGAACACTTAATCGATTGAGCCACCCAGGCACCCCTAAAAGACGTGTTTTCGAAAAGTTGAAAGTAATTTGGGAGTAGTACTGAAGCAGCTAGCTTTACCACAGTGCTGGAAAGGAAGGTGTTTTCCCCAGAGCCCTGGAGTATTCAGCCTCATTTCAGAGCCACTCTATAAAAACGGGTGCTGTAGCGGTTGACCGTTGGTCATGTTACCATGTTACCATCATGTTACCACCCAACGTCTGGTAAATGTGGCTGATTCATATGTACAGTTTGGCTTTCCACCTAACCATTATACTTAGTAATGCTCTGATCTTTATAGGGTACTGGACGTTGTTGGTGTCTGATAGTGATTTTCAAACAAACTAATGAGAGTTTTTATAGCCAAGTGAATACTGAGTTTGAGTTTCATTACATGGTAAAGTTGCTCCTTTATTGCAATGATTTGTCAGTGTTTGAGTTTTGCATCTTCTCTTTAACAATTGCCTTTTAAAGCCTCAGCAATATTCCTTTCAGAATACTGAAGTTGTGACATTTTTATTCCCTGAGGGTAATTTTCAGAAAGAACTAGACATTATTCGGAACCTCATCAGATAAAGTAGATAATCTGAGGCAGACTGTGTTATAGCTTCTAAGAAACTAGTTCTAAAAGCACTTAACCGAAAAGCTTGTTCATTGTAATAAATGTAACCCCTTTCAAGATAATTGCTTTCAAGAAAATTTATTTGATGTTCAAGTTCAGGTTGATGTATTTAAAAATTCATCACATTTAGCTCATAGTTATGTGTTGTATAAGAACTTGGGGAGGTTCCAAAGCTAAACAAGGAAGATTAAATTACTTTGTCTGCCACCAAAAAATTGTGCCTATGCAGGAAAGTGAGTAACAGAGATATTGAAAAGATGTTGTATGACCGTGGGAGCAGGTAGAAATCTCCTGAGATGGTCTAAGATTATAATTACAGGCTTCTAAAGGCAGGAGAGAATTATCCTGAAGATGTCAGGGACTTCCCATGTGTTCCTTTGGACTCGATAAACTTGAAGAGGGAAGTCATAGCCAAATTGCCTAGGATACATATATATATATAAACTTTATATATATATATATATATAAACTTTATATATATATATA